>BRDA01002410.1:12441-32093 GCA_036984385.1 Crenuchus spilurus
GTCTGGGGAGAGGGAGGTTTGGGTTTCCCTGCTCAGACTGCTACCTCCGCGACCCGGCCCCGGATAAGTGGTTGATGATGGATGGATGGATGGATGGATGGGTGTATATACAGTGCATTAAAAGTTAAATACAATTTCTTGCCATTTTCTACTCAAGAATGCTTTTCCCCCTTCTTATCTTATTCCAGTTTCTCTTCTACAATGATCTGTATAAGGACACATTTACAATCCTGCTCTACACTCTGTCCATCTGTTTGATGTGTACTGGGTCCAGCAGCCATGTGAGGGCAGAGGGCAGGGTATGATTGGACAGCCAGGCTGTCCCTTACATAAAGCACTAAGGGAAATGACTGCCAATGTTGATGGTGGTACTGCAGTCTCTCTCTCTCCCTCTCCCTCTCCTCCTCCCTAAAGCAGCCAGACCACCTACTGTGTGCACACACTCTACACACCCGCTCACAATCAGGTCTTTAATTTAATGGGTGTGTGTAAGTACCAGTAAGAAAGAAGGAAAGAATAGGAGAGAGAGAGATCAGGGAGCAGTAAACTGGGAATCTTCCACTGCGCTGAAGAGGAAATGAGTAATCCTGTGATGGTAAGTGTTGGAGAACTGTGGGGGGCTGTTACACAAAGCTCCAGGGAATGTAGCAAGAAGCTACTTGGTGTGTGTGTGTGTGTGTGTGTGTGTGTGTGTGTGTGTGTGTGTGTGTTTTAAAGCATTTGGACTTTTTTTGCAGATGTAATAAAGGATGCCACTAAAGTAAAACTGCAAGCTATAAGCAGTTGCTACTGTTTTGCTTGGTGGTGTATATGTTGTTCAAGGTGGTTGCTAAGGCTGCTAAGGTGTTGACAGTTGATTGCTGTGGCATTTTTGGTGCTTACTAATGTGTTTTAGGTGGTTGCTATAACTTTTCAAAAGTAAAACTCATTTGAAAAATTCTGTTGTTTTTCATTGAAGTTCAACTCAATTGGCTTTTGGACAAAATATGCATAAAATGGGTGTGTAGACAAGGCTGTGTACCTTTGTCTTGTTAATATTTGTGTGTCTGGGCTCACCTCTTCTGCCTGAGCATTTGTTTCACTTTCTTGCACCTCTGACGTAGAGCTTTCCTCCGGTTGGTCAGTTGTGCTGTCATTCTCGACCAATTTCCTCCCACTAGCCACAGAAGATGATGTGCTTGACTCAGCCTAGAAAAAAACACACACATAAAATGACTAACTTTCCTGAGATACCCTCTCTACTCTCTGAAAACACACTAAAGAAGATGAGACACAGTAATGTGGTTGTGAGTAATCTCAGCAGGGCAGTGGTGAGGATGATTTGGGAGAGAATGAGTTTGAAAGGACACCAACGACACAGAGAGAACCTATGTAAGATGGGAAAAATGCATGTCCGCTGGCTAAGAGTGCTGAGTCAATGCTACTCTCATCCTACAATAGGATGTACACAAATGAGCACTGTGTATTTGTGACCATTACTGATTATTATGAAAAATGACATTAGAATAATATCTAAATCTTTTTAGATATTTAGAGTCATTCATTTGAATTTGAAACAGAATCTGAAAGTGAACTTTGAACTGAAACAGAATTTTATGGTTTGCAAAAAAGTGATCTAAAACAGAAAAATAAATTGCACGAATGTATGTTTAAAATTGTAGTTTAAAATTAAAAAATACATAATTACCAGTTTCTATAGGTTTTAACTTCTATATTAATTCTTTTTTTTTTTCCAAATTAACATCCATTATGATCCACTTATGAAAATAAGTTCAGTTACAATAACAATTAAAAATGAATTACATCTAAATTCAGGTTTCTAATGATTCCAATCAATAAAATAATAATAATAATATGCTTAGTAAACATGATTTAGACAGTTAATCATAACATAACATGTTTGGGGAAAACCCACCTTTATAGGCTCACTGGTGCTGATAAGAACTCAGGGGTTAGACAATGAAAGTGAAACAGCTGTCATGTTAGTGTGGGAGGTTTCATGGCTGAATTGGACCAGTCTGGTGGCCAATCTTCATTAATGTCACATTGCACCAGTAAGAGCAGGTTGGGTGAAGGTTCAGTTAGCAGGTAAGAGCACAGTTATATAGTATATTACAATGCACACAACATTATGGTGACATACCAGAGTTCAAAAGAGGACAAATTGTTGGTGCACATCTTGCTGGCGCATCTGTGACCAAGACAGCAAGTCTTTGTGTCTAAATATTATTGAGCCACTTTGGGGAGTTTTGGAGGAGCGAGTCAGGAAACGGTTTCAATCCACCAGCATCACGTAGTGACCTGACCACTATCCTGCAAGAAGAATGGCTTAAAATCCCTCTGACCACTGTGCAGGACTTGTATATGTCATTCCCAAGATGAACTGACGCTGCATTGGCCGCAAAAGGAGGCTCTACACCTACTAATAAATTATTGTGGTCTAAAACCAGCTGTTTCACTTTCATTGTCTAACCCCTGTACATGGATATTGAAATACATATGAATGACTGCTGCACTGCAAATGTGACTGTTTCGTGGTTTACAATTTTTTAAATGCATTTTTTCATTCTTTTTTTTCATTTCAATGAAATGTCTTTTCAATGTGAGCAAGTTACTGGGTTTTGCTTAGAAGGACTAGCTGGAGATGTTTGAATGCAAAATCAGTGCAGGACAACAAATTAAAGCCATTTAGCCACTAATTTCTCATTGCCAACAAACATACTTAGCATTGCAAAAAATTGAAACAGCTTCCTTTGTGGGGTCAAAATACTGTGTGTGTGTGTGTGTGTGTGTGTGTGTGTGTGTGTAGTGGGGTCCGGCACCTTAAACTTGATCTGCTGGGCTAGTTGCTGAGCCTGCTGATCAGCAGGCTGGCGACTGCTATTAGGAGAGAGTGCCAGCAGGGCTGACCGCATGGAGCAGCCACACATTTCACAGCAAAAGTCCAGAGATCTGAAACAAACAGAAATAGCTCCACTCATTATACACAAAAAAAGTGTTTCATGACATATATTACAAAAATGAAAGCAGCCGGGTCTGGTGGACCCTACACTTCAATAAACCTGGATTATCCAAAAAGGGCAGAGTTATCAAAGGGCTAAGCAGAGGGCAATCTGGAGTTAGGTCAACAGAAACACTTTCATCAGTTATCAAAAAGATGCAGAAGCCACCTTCAAACGCTCAGCATCTTACATCAAAGGATGTCCTACAAACTCCACAGGCACTATATGGGGGAAACACAAGCTAGTTCACTCCTCCACACCAGAGGGGACACATACACTACATGGTCAAAAGTATTAGAGCACCTGCTCCTTTGTGGTTTCTTCAGAAATTAAGGAAAAAACACATTTTTGTTGCCACAAAATATTCTAATGTCCAGGGAAGACATTCCATTAGTTTTTGGAGCACTGCTATGAGGATTTGATTGCTTTCAGTGATATGAATGTTAGTAAGGTCAGAATGCTGAAAGATCAGCACCCCAGCTCATCTCAAAATCATCCAAAAAGTATTGGATGGAGCACCATAATTCATAAGAACAGTTCCACTGCTCCAAACCTCAATGCTGGGAGGCTTTATACCCCTCTAGCCCATGCCTGGCATTTGGCATCATGCCAGTAGGTCCATGCTTATCTGCTCCAGAGAGTCCTATTCTATTGGTAGTACAGTGACACATACTAGTAGGTGTGCATTTGTACATCTGCGTCAACAATGGGTGCAACATAAGACGGGGATGTCTACAAACATTTGGACACATACTATATGCCTGATTTATTTTATCAGAACAAGCTTAAATATATTACACATCAACATTAAAACCCATATACAGTACTGTCAACATTTAGATGCAATTCTGGTCAATTTTAGCCTAGAGTAGCAGTTGACCAATATGTTTCTTTCAGGGCTAATGCAATTACAAATTATTAGTAATCAAGGACATCAATAAGTGATATTTTCAGCTGATATTAATATTTATATTTATTTGAGCATAATTTAATAATAGAACATTCTAAAAATAAAATGCTTTGAGCTTTAGACAGTTGCAAAAACAACAAAACACAGAAATTGGTAGAAATGTGGTCTGAACAGAAATGTACACCATATTGACACAATAAAGAATAAATTACAGAATTCCATTACAACTGTCCAGGTTTCAGGATTTCAGATTCATCATGAGTGAAACAGGTAAAACAGCCAAAGTGGGTGGAGTACTGTGGTAAGCCAGGCTGCTGCCTCAGAGCAGCACAGTTTCAAGATGTTCCCAGGCTGAGGAGTGTGAAGAGACAGGACACTACAGGGTCCATTCAAACACGGGCCCAAAGCAATATTCCTTTAATAAGTCCTTTTCATACTGAATGAGGTTTGCCTCAATTTCAGTATAGTTATAAGTTCCAATTCACCACTCATATAATGATCCATTAGCTCAGTGGGACTTTGAGAAGTGTTCATACTTTAAAGCCCAATTTTTCTTTGCTGCGTCAGAACTGCCTTATTCACTATATACAGTGCACTACTTTGGGGTTATGCTATTTTGTGGTGGTGTTCCAAAAACAGTGCACAATTTTCAGTGCACTCAAAACAATTCCATAATGTGCCACAATAAGAAGTGTGCAAACAAAGCACCCTAGCGGATACCCATAATGCACTGTGTTGTTTGGTTTGTAGATTGAATCTTCAAATCATGTTCTATATAGTGATCCAGATTTGCACATGTAGGTTATAGTGATTAGGGGACCATTGCGGACATGGCTCTTGACTTTTGGCTGAAGTTATCTGATTAACAGAACTCCTGCTTTGTGGAAATACACTGAGGAGCTCCTTTGATCTATGTACAGACTGAGAAGGCTGATATTCTTCTATTTAATGTCATTTAGCTCCAAAAACCATTCTTACTGAAAGCACTGCATCCTCGGATATCGCTGTAGAACACTGCGGCAAGTTGTTTAGCGTGAAAGTAGGAGTCTGCAGGTTGTGAAAAGAGCTTAAGCTGGCCAGAACCAACCCAGATCCAGCCCCCAGGCCATTCACCCAGTAGAACCTTTACAGCCTCATTGATTTCATATTATACGGTGCAGCCACAGTGTGCTTCCTGTCTAGAATAGCAGGAGTCTGTTTCTAAGCTGCCAAACTGTAAGTTGTACTTGTGGTAGGGCAAATTCCATGACAGACTTTCTATCTGGAAAGGAAGTGATATGACAATGCTTATGGTGACTGTGTGAAGCAGAAGCAAGTGGACATTTTTCTCAGAAAAACAGTATTTCTGGCTGGTCTTTAAATAGCTTATCTTCACTCATAATGATCAGAGAGCAGCAAATCAAAACCCATCTGGAAATCACAGTTGGAATTTCAGTGGTATTGCCGATGACACATTCGTATGTAGTTTTGGAGATCCAACACACCTCCTGCTGCTGTTAATGTCACAGATGAAGATGAAAATATGACTCCAGCATTCGACTGAGATGCTGCCGGGGGCAACCACCTGAGTGACAGCATGGGCAATTACTGGGAGCACGAGGCCGAGAGCAAGAAGCCAAACTGAAACTTGCCGTCACTGTGACAGGTAGTCATACGATATATTTATAGCTGTTAGGGTCATGTGTGTGCTTGTGTTTTTGGACTGGGTGTTACCCAATCTTCCCATCAAATCTAATCTACATGTGTTAATTGGATGGCCTGTCACTGACGACCTCCATCTTCATGTGCTAAAAACTAATCTATCATCTTTCTTAGAACCAAACATTTGTTTTAACTTTAGCTCCTTTTTTGACATAATATAAATACTGCATGCCTGCACACGCTGGCTCCCAAGACACTTTCAGTAATGATTTCCTAAATCTCCAGAGGTTCTGCACAGCTTCCCAACATGTGCACTCAGAGAAACTAGGCAAAGGTGCAGACTGAACAGCCTATAATAAGACAGACTCTGACTGCAGTGCATGACAGACATACATCCCAAACTCTGACTGTGTTTCCAGCTTTCCTTCCCCCTGGCTAAAATCTGCCAGGGCTACGGCTTTTGTTTTCCTGCTAAAAGTAAAGTTTGCCCTTCATTCTGATCCTCAATTCTGTTTGTTCCAGTGTCTCTGCACAATGAGTTCTGTGCTCCCATGCACCAGAAACACACTCTGCAGACACTGATGGGAGATTAATAATGCAGGAGATTTGCACAATGCAGTGAGGTGCTATATGTGTGGGCATAGCTTGGTAAGAGAGGAGGAAAAAGGGGAAAAAATAGTTTGAGGAAAGGATGTGGGTAAGAAAGATAAACTTTGATGTACTTGCCCCAAATCCAAGCTTAAAATAAAGTCAATCCAAGTACTCGGTCCAAAATGTGAAGTATGTTCTAAAACACTGCAAGTTTAATGTACTGGCAGCAAAGACAAGAAAGCTGAAAAACTTCCACCTGTCTGTGTCAGTCAAATAGTAAAAACTGAATGACATCTGGCACATTTAAAATATTGCAGATTTTGGAATGGATTGCAGCAAGTTAACAGTCAGTTGATGTGTTGAAAGCCAGAAAAATTGGCAAATACATTCGAGTGACTTTTGCCATGGGACAAACTGTGATGGTCAGGTGACTGGGTGAGTCTTCTTCATGGATCTTCTTGGGTGCACCTTACATTTAGTGATCAGTACCTACCAAAAGTGGTCCAAGAAAGGACAACCAGTGAATTGGAGACATGATCAGGATGCACAAAGCTCACTGATTGGCTTGTGTAGCAAAGGCTACCTCATCTGGTCCAATTTCACAGAAGAGTTACTGTAGCACAATTTGCAGAAAAAAATGTTAAGCCAAGGTAATGTGATGCTCTGAACAACGTTCTGCTGAGAAACTCCACATGTGATTCATGTGGACGTAACATTGACACAAACCTCCTCCAGCTCACAACTTACAGGACTTAAAGATCTGCTGCTAATGTCTTGGTGCCAGATATCACAGAACAAATTTAGGTCTTGTAGAATCTGTGCATCAGTGGCTCAGACTTATTTTGTTGGCTCAACAGGGACCTACACAACATTCGTTTTAATGTTAGGACGGATTTTATGATTAAGATCGGACAATATTTACGGAAAAAATGAGTAAAATAATGAGACCAAACACTATCACAGAAGGTGTATGCTGCATGTATTCAGTGACTCATGCCACTGGACACATTCTAACATCTAGTATGTGTTTCCTTTTCTCCTATTCTTAAGATAACAGGAGAAATGGAAAAAAACAATAGCAAAGCAATGGTTTAACCAATAAAATTTACATCATTTTTCTAAAAAAAACAGCCCTTCAGCCAAAACTTGTTCAAAGAGATGCCAGTAGGGGTTAGGGTTTTATTTAATCAATTTTTACAGATAACAGTATGTCACAACCTGTAAGAAACCATAAAATCAAGTCTATTTGAGATCCCAGAGAAAATATGGAATGATTTAAGCCTCATACAAGTGCAAAACTAAAGAAACCAGCTTCAGACATCAAACGTGTTGGCTGGTTGACTACACTTGAGTTAAAAGAGGAAACTCTTTAAATGACATTTTATAAACTCTAGACACTGAAATCTCTAACATCTGGGACACTCTAAACACCACCAATGATCAACATCCACCTGGATAATCTGATGACAGCCAGAACACATTAACTATTAGATACAGAGACAAAGAGAGACTAAGCCCATTTTTGAAGATGGAGATGATTGGGAGTGGGAAATTTAGCCATGACATCAGGCCAACAGCTCTACTCTTTTAGAGGAAATGACCAGGGAACATTTTTCTGACCTCACAATTTGGAACTTTCAATCTCATTTGAAAGACAGGAACGTTTATTCAGTACAGTGTACCCGTCATTGCACTGGGGCATTGGGATCCACACAGAATGTAGGAACAGCACTTAAGACTGAAACCTCATTAGTTTCAATCAATCTAAAATCGAAAAATTGTTGTAACTTTGTCATTAGCTGTTTTAGAAGGCTGCCATTCAAAGTTTTCAGATTGACACAAAATGCAGATTAAATGTTTTTTTGCAGATTCTACTTCCATTATGCAGAATAAAAAGACTTTTCAGACAATCAGAAGAGTAAAAAAAACTATAAAAATCTGAAAAAAGTTTGTAAAATGGAACAGATGATCCACTTTTACTTGTCAATAGAAAATGTTATAATATTTCAATATTACACCAGCACACATTTTTTTAACATGTAATATCTTTTCTTAATAGGGTCTGTCTCTTTCATCTTGCATACAAAGCCAAACCCCTCCGCCTCTCAGCATGAAATGCTCCAGCAGTGTCTCTGAGCCTTCTGTCACCACAGGACTTCTGTCTGTTACCCAGAAGGAGGACAGCTTCTCAGCTGTTGAGCAGTCAACACAATGGGGTTGCAATAATCTCTCTCACCAGGATCTGAGGTTTTCATTTCAGCCAGGCGAGCTTAAAAGTCTCAAAAAGCAAAAAATACTCAGGTGGTCAATTAATTTTTTAACACATTGACTGGAAGCAAGGACAGACCTGAGAACTGGATGGGATTTTAGTGAGAACATGAGCTGTCTAAAATTAATCACAGGATTTGTAAATTAGCAAAACGTTATGTGACTGAACCATTAGGAATGTGTAGTTCTGAGAGAATCTGAAAACTGTAAGGAACTATATGAGATTTAGGCCACACAAGCAACATTAGTGCTTTTACAAATTAGTGCTTTTAACTAATTACGTACAGTGCTGCATGGCCATACCCTTAAATATATCACTGACCTACTGCTGAGATCAAACGACCTGCGTTTACCAACAGCTCCTCAGAACTGCTTAAAAACACACGGTGATCAAGTTTTTGAGGTTCCTGCATCTACGTAAGCTGTGGCACTCCCTGCCTCTGATTTAAGAATTGCAGAACCAGCTGACATCTATAAACAGCAGCTTAAAATGCATTTCTTTAAGCAGGTTAAAATTGTATGATTATTTGTTATTTTATAGTTTTATAAACATATTAACTTATTTCTTTTATTCTTTATGTTTCCTGTTTATTATGTATCTGTCTGTTCCTTTATCTTTATGTTATATTGATGTGGAAGGCACTTTGTAACAAAGCTCTGTGAAAAGTGTGATACAAATAAACTTTAGTTACTTATTATATCAGTCATTGGACACTCTGCACTTTAAATATCAGCTTTGGCATCAGCCACTGAAAAACCCATTGGTCCATCACTAATATTTTGGTACCAACTTAGAGAGAGAGGGAAAGAGACAGTGAGAGAGAGACAGCATGAGAGGGAAGCATGGCTTACTTTTTGGCGAGCGCTCTCCTCTCCTCAGGGGTGTAATCAAGTGACCCTATTGCTCCCTCTCCTTTAGTAGGCATGAACCCTATGATCGCTATTAACGCTGTCCGGACTAAAAGGGGAGAAAGAGAGAGAGAGTCATGATACTGGGATAATAAATACCTGTCACACAGTATTAAATGAGTATACAATAGGATGATGGACATACAATGTGAGAACAAGTGAATTGAATTTGTGTGTGAGTGAGTGTTACATAACAGCATGTAATGCTTTGTTCTCAGCATCTAAAGCAGGATTCTCTCTGGCCACGGTCTCGGAGGATGGCTCTGTGCCGGGATGATGCCCAACACCTTTGGTGCCACACTTCACAGAGACGCCAGGATGGATGAAACAGAACAGGACCAGATATTATTGAATTCTTGCTGCTCAAAGTGACCTAATCCAAGCTGGAGAGCTGTGATAAACAAGTTGTATTCACTTCCAGTCCTGATTTGATCCCACATTTCTGTGCTTTTCCGATTCACACACCTAATTAAACTCACAAAGGGCTTGGTAATTAGCTGATGGGTGTTTGATGAGGGAAAACACTAACTAGCTGATGAGTGTTTGATGAGGGAAAACACTAACAACTGTTCAGTGCAGGCGGGACTCCGGCATATTGAAATTATTACAGGAACAAATACAATCATTGATTGTAAACAGAAATGAGAAAAGAGGTAAAAGTCACTCAGAAGTACAGAGTAAAGGTGGATGATATTAGCTCAAATGTCTATCATAGTGCTTTCCATTGTTCCGTTACTGCCAAGATAAATGGCAGGTATATAACTGCACAGCATTGCAGTTATATCTGTTTCTCTGCATACAATACATTATTGTTCTTCAATAATCAGGACCCCCACAAGGTCAACAAAGCAGGTACCACTTTGGTGGTGGTTCATGCTCAGAACTACAGTGACACTAATGTGGTGGTAGTGTGATAGTGTGTGTGCTGTTACATCAGACACAACGGAGCTGGAGATTTTAAACAATGTGTACACGCATTGCCAACTCTATTAGACACACCTACCTTGTTAGTCCACCTTGCAGATGTAAAGTCAGAGACAGCAGCTCAGTTGTTGCTGCACAGTTAATGTTGGTCATGAGGTGATAAACACTCCAGCAGCTCTGTTGCATCTGATCCATCTGTACCAGAACACATATGAACACACCACCAACACCAGTGCAGTGTTGAAAGTGATTCACCACCCAAATAATACTTGCTCTGTGGTGGTCCTGCTCCCTAGTGGTCCTAACAATTGAAGAACAGGGTAAAAGAAAGCTAACAAAGTATACAGAGAAACAGATGGACTACAGATTGCAAAGTGCACTTAAATGGACAGTGGAGCTGATAAAATGATTGATAATTGAAACAGATAACTTTATAGAATGTAGACACACAAAAGAAAGACAAGGAAGTGGTTATGGCTGATGTTTAGTGTGAATAAAACAATCATTAAAACATGTAGGTACCAAAAAGTAATCTAGTTTATAAATCAGCACTTCAAAGAGAAACATTTACTGAAAATTCTCAAGCAAAACTCTTTCCTCATCTCCTCTCAAAGCTGCAAAACATACATAAACTAGATAGCAGATGGAGACGAAAGCAAAGCCAAGTGTCTTGTGAGTCACAACAACAGCATAAAGCTTTGATTACTTTGTCATCAAAATGAATAACTAACAACAAAACATAGAGATACTAGATGCTAAAGCAGCAAAGCAAGATTTCAAACATAAGGCAATTAAAGATGCAGCCCTATCTACTGCATTCAAATCCATTCCCAAGTCCTTTAATCCACTTTTGAGATCTGTATTCCTGAAACCAGAGAGTAGTGGCTTATGTAATATCCTGAAACACATCAAGGGCATTCTGAGGGCCAGGGACACCACAAGACCCTTTGGACACACGGGCTTAAAATAAAAATTGTTTGTCTACATGATTAAACCTGGGGCTTCCTCTAAAAAAAGCCTCCAAACAACAAACAAGATATGAAAATACATGCAAACAAAGTTATACAGATGACAAGCTTAAGTGAGGAATTGACAACTTAATTGACATATTGAAATATTTAATTAGCTAGCAAGCTGGGTTAGTTGTTGAAGAAAATTAGGTCTTTATACTGTTAGTTGATATCATTTTTAAATATGCCTGAAGCCTTAAGCCTGGTGCACACTACAGAATTTTTAGCCTTCTGACAAATTTACACCTGGAAGTGATTCCATTTTTGCGAGAGAAATCAGAACTGAGTGTCGCATAACTGAGTGTCTGTTAATGTGAGTGCAGCAATCCAAAACCATATGATCAAGCTCCCGAGCTGGTTGGTGGCCCTCCAATATTTGGTAACAAGTTTTATTTTTAAAGCTGAAACAGTGAATGACTCCTGTAGCGCAAGTGGATGCACTTCAGACAAAGGTAGTTCTTCAGCAGAAATGATGTGTGTTTTGGGTCGTTGTCATGTTGGAAGACAAAGCGATGACCCAGACCAAGTTCTGCTGCTGGCTTCTTAAGATTTTCTTTCAAAATCTTCACACATCCTTTTTTTCTTCACGATTCCTTCCACCTTGATGAGATTCCCAGGTCCAGGTGCACTGAAGCATCCCCACAGCATAATACTTGACCATGCTTCACTGTGGGGAGGCTGGTTTTTGTGTTATAGCCTCTCCCTTTTTCCTCCAAACATAAGCAATGTGTCTGTGGCCAAAGAGCTCTAGTTTTGCCTCATCTGACCAAAGGACCTGCTTCCAATGCATCTTTCTCCAGGTTGTCCTTAGCATACTTCAGTGTGGACTGAAAGTCTTTTCTGCAGAAGTGAAGATGGTCTGCAAACGTGCAATTCATTCCTGTGCAGATCTCTAGTGACTGTCGTTTTTGAGACAACAATTCCTGACTTGGCTAAGTCATTCACTCGTGTCTTGGTAGATGATTTGGGGTCTTCAGACACGTCTCTCGCTAGTTTTCTTTCCAGGGTATTTTAAATCTTGCACTTCCTACCTCAGCCAGGCTTGTTCTGTATTGTCCAGCTCTTTGAATTTGTTTATAGTATTTCTCACTCCAGTTCCAGTTCTTAAAGGGGCTAATAATACCGACCCCAGTGATTTTTTTATTCTTTTGAAATAGTTCTGTTACAGTAGGCAAGTAAAAATAATTTTTGCTTTCTATTAAAAAGGACATTTTTAAGGATTTAAGAAAATTTTTAAACAACTTTACATTTCATAGGGGGGCTAATAATTTTGACCTTAACTGTATGTGTATATTTGTTAAGACCTGACATGAAGTGTGGGATGTGCTCCAATTGTCAAATCATTTTTGTGATTTTCTAAATCCTGTAGTGTGCATCTGGCTTTAGTTTGAAACCAATAATACTGTTTAATATCACAGCATAAAAAATATTGTGATATTGATGAAAACAATGTGCTTACTCAGAGACACACAACGGTATTCATGCTATGCCCTGATGACAGACAAGAGTGTAGGAGTGGTTTTGGGAGAGGAGGAGGTAGACAATGGCTTTATTAAGTATTGTTGAAAATGTTCTAAATAAATCAAATGTTAAAATTGAGAACTGGATTTTTTTTTTAACATTTATGGTTATTACAGAGAGTGAACTACTGAAAAGAGTCCTGTTGAGCACTGGTACTGAAATCCAAGTACTGGTTCAAATGTGAAAGGTACTGAACCCTACACACAGATGAAAACACATATCTGCACTCTGTACTGTTCTGTGCCGTTTGTGGTGTGTGAGATTTAAAGGGTATAACATAGCTAACTGTAACCATGTTTTTATCAATGACATGATTCCCTTCATCATACTGGCACTGCAGTTCAGCTACTGTGAGGAAAATAAGTATTTGATATACTGCTAATTTAGCAAGTTTTACCTAAAATTCTATGATTTTAAATAATTAATTCGAATTTTATTAGATGAAATAAATATTTGTTCACCTACCAACCAGCAAGAATTCTGGCTCTCACAGACCTGTTAGTTTTTCTTTAAGAAGCCCTCCTATTCTACATTCAATACCTGTATTAATTGCACCTGTTTGAACTCATTACTGCTATAAAAGACACCTGTCTACACACTTCAACCTCTCCACCAT
Organism: Crenuchus spilurus; assembly: GCA_036984385.1. Taxonomy (NCBI): domain Eukaryota; kingdom Metazoa; phylum Chordata; class Actinopteri; order Characiformes; family Crenuchidae; genus Crenuchus; species Crenuchus spilurus. Next base: position 25,834 of record BRDA01002410.1, read on the forward strand.
AGCCAAGACCAAAGAGCCGTCTAAGGACAACAGGGACAATTGTAGACCTGCACAAGGCTGGGATGGGCTACAGGACAATAGGTACTTAGAAATATGTCACAAATGAAAAGCCATAAGATATGCAATATATGTGATCTGTGAGCTCTGTAATTCTCACACACAAAAAAAACTAAACTGTAGGCTGCTGAACCATTACCCTAAATGTAACATAAAAAAAAAAAGAAAAGTGATGGAGATGACACATTTAAAGCGGAAATATTGCCTTAATTATGTTTTGATAATTTGACTTGTGGAAGCATTTAAGGTGCTTTAAGCAACACACCTTTAATTTCCTTAGGTGAGGGAAATCTACAGAAAGCTGTGCTCCACTCTGTCTGGAGAGGTTTGTTCTGCTTCTTTAGCTCTCATGGACTCCTCCAGTCTTTTTCAATTACAACCAGGGGAAAATGCGCTGATAGAACAATCTGGAAGACGCTAGCATGAGAGGACATTAGCATACCGACTTCATTTAAATTCAAATGAACCCCTTAATCCCTCATTTGCTCTCTCTCTCCCTCTCCACTTGCTCTATCTGTGGTACCCACCAGGCACAGAGGGCTGCTGCTATGTTTAGTGAGGCTGTTGGCGCTAGCCGCAAGTGTGTGTGTGTGTGTGTGTGTGTGTGTGTGTGTGTCATGCTCCAGGGGTACCCACTGCTCCAGGAGGGTTGCCAGGTTTCAGGGTGATGTCCAGATATGCTCAGACATATCTTCTTCCCCACTTCAAATCGCCCGTTGGGCTGAGAGAAGAGAGAGATTTCAGTGCTAATTAAAAGCATAGTAACCACTCTCAGAGAATGAGTGAAAACAGTGGAAGGACGATAAGGGGACTGAAAAAGGTAGATGAAATCAGAGCTTGTGAAAAATGACAAATGATGCACAAACACTGATCTCTAAAGATCAAGAAGAGCAGAAGAAACAGACAGAAAAGAACTGAATGACAGACATGTCCTTGGAGACACAGGTAAAGTCTAACAAACACACACTGTAGAAGTGATACATCAACACTAATCAGAGAGTAACTGCTACAGAGAGCAACACTGTTAATTGCGCAAACAACTCAAACCTCCACAAATACTCAAATATTACAGCAAACTGTACACTCTTATAAACAAATCATCAGACAGTAACACTTCAGTAGTGTAGGAAAGCCAGGTCTCCCATTAGACAAACCCGCATTCCGGGTGGCAAAACGAAAAGCAGCTTTAGATCTATCATCATGTCAGGCTGTCAAACAGGGGCTTTGATCCCCGTCTTTCATGTATTCTTCCTCTAATTCTGTCTATTGTCCCAGGGAGAAAGAATTGAGAGGGAGGGATGAGAAAAGAGAAGAAGATCGCTTTATTAATATATATTCTTTAAGAAGGCGTAGAGGAGGTGCTGGCAGAACTTACCCTTGATCTTAAGTGATTTCAAGTATCTAGCTACCAGTAGTGGAAGGGTACTAATATTACTGTGGCTGACTGTAATGTATCCTTAGCTTTAGAATTTCTCTTGTTAAATAAAGTTCAGCCAAAAGTTCAAATTCACATTTATGTAAGAACGGTTCTAACTTCATTCTAACATTACACAAATGAGATCATACCAAAAGTTCCTTATTATTTTTGGAAAGAGAACGTGAATTCAGGGATGTCTAAGGATGCTGGCGATTCCCTGTTGGGAACAACATTTTCTTTCACTTTTAATACAGACCTGAGGCTAATGAAAAACGCTACGTTACTGATCATTTGTGACTGCTAGAGTTAGCTGAACGCAGTGTACATCACTTTAAGGGGCAACTGTGGCCTGAAGGTTAGAGATTTGGGCACGAGAGTGAAAGATCACCACTTCAATACCCTGAATCAGCAGGATACAGCTGTAGTTCCCCTGAGCAAGGGACCTGACCACCAGCCGAGAGCTGCAGATGATGGGGATGCCCCCTGCTCAGGACATGTGTGTGTTCAGTGCACAGACTGAATAAAGTTTATGGTAAAACTTCATTCTTCTTGATTTTTTTCTCCTAAACTCACAAGAATGAAGGGTTAGGGTAAGAATATCAGGAACAGAGTCAGTTTAATCAGAGGAAGAGGAAGGGTGGCCATCTGACTGGCCTCAAAAATATCTCTTTAGATCTACAAGTAAGCAACCTAGTTTAATCTCAAAATTGTGAATTTTGCCCAAAGATGACTCTGTATCTCTGATTAGTAATTATAGCAAGATTAGAATTTTTGAATTAACTATTCATTTATGTCAGTACTTGGGGAAGGAGAACGTGATCTGTGAAATGGCTTACAGTGAGAAGGATGATGCTGGGGGGTTTCATTGGGTACTCTGGAGGAAGAACAATGCGGCCGTGATAAATCCCTCCATCAAAATCCGAGTCTGGAGGCCCTCGAACGGAGAAGTGCCACTCAAAGAGGTTATCCTGAAGAGGCAGGAGACACAGACAAGAGCTCATCATAAAGAAACAACATTACAACAAGCTTGTCACATGAAAGACTTAAAAGTGATTTAAACTAAAAAGAACATGGTCTTATTTGTGGTGACAAGTCTTACTTGCATTAGCAAATTTATCCGAGATGATGCACTTTTAAGGATATTTGCCAAAAGCAATGTTGGATTGCTGGCATAACAAGATAAATCATTATACTAAAGAGCAGACTCCTGCCCCCACCTCGAACACTCTGGCCACAGCTCTGTTATTCTGATCCGCATACAGCTTCTCATCAGACACACAAAACCGGTGCTGAAACAGGTGAAAACCTGACCAGCAGGAGTCATCTCTGCTCTTCAGGACTGTTTTGAGCACACTGACTGGGATATGGTAAGGGAGGCTGCAACATGAGGTGACTTCACCAACTTGGAGGAGTACATGACACCAGCGACCTGCTTCACCAGCAAGTGCATTGATGACGTTACTGTCACCAAGACCATCATCACACCACCAAACCAGAAGTCGTGGTTGACTGCAGAGATGCTTGCACTGCTGAAAGCCCGAGACAAAGAGAAGAGATTGTCCTGAGTACAGTGACAGCTGAACTGTCCCGGGCTATCAGAGAAGCGAAGCGTGCACATGGCCAAAGCACCAACAGCAACTTCCAGAACAGCAGTGACACACGACGCATGTGGGAGGGCATCTAGACCATCCCCAACTACAGGACTACTCCACCTGCTTGTGACAGTGATGCCTCTGTTCCAGATGTGCAGAACAACTTCTACACTGTGGTACGTGGTAGTGAGGAAAACCATACCTCCTCCCAACGCCCAGGTGCTCTGTCTAACCACACAGATGTGAGGATAAGTCTATGCTTACAGAGAGGAGGTGGAATGATTAACGGACAGGTGCAGAGTCAAGAACCTGTATCTTAATGTTGATTAAACTAAAGAGATGGTTGCTGACTTTGGAAGCACACAGAGACACCACTCTCCACTGATCACTCATGGCTCCCCCATGGAGACTGTCAGAAGCACCTTTCCTTGGTGTTCAGCTGGCGGAGAACCTCACCTGCTCCGTATGTAAGAAAGCCTAACAGCATCTCTACTTTCTGAGAAGACTAAAGAAAGCTCACCTGCCACCTCCCATCCTCACCACCTTCTACAGAGGAACTATAAAGTCCATCCTGAGCAGCCGTGTTACTGTCTGGTTTGGGAATTGTACTGCATCAGAATAAGAGTCTCCATCATAGAGTGAGGATGGTTGAGAAAATCATTGAGGCCTTTCTCCCATCACTCTCGGGACATTTACAACAAGAGCTGCATCTGGGAACTTTTGTGGAGGACCCATCACATCCATCACATGGTCTCTTCACCTGCTGCCATCTGGTAGAAGATACCACAGTATTCAGACCCTCAACTGCTAGATGGTGGAGCAGTTTCTTCCCTTAGGCTGTCAGACTCCTTAACACACACAGACTGACCCTCAGAGACTCAATAACCCTGCACATATGCACAGCACTGTATACTGTCCCAATCATAGCAATATTTACACATCTGCACATAATACTCACTGCAGGCTGGAATCTTGCTCCTCACTAGACACTCCCTCAGTACTGTGTATTGACCAACATTACGTTTGTGCTGTCCTGTAATATGTATTATTTGGCTGATGGACATCTGAGGTAAGGGAATCATTTTGTAAATATGAATTCTGGGCAAAACTATTAGTTTAATTTAACATTATTTGATCTGATCTGATGTATAAATTGATGTTAATTTCAACATCATGAGTTGGAACAGACATCACAACTGGAAAATTGGAGAAATAATTTGCACATCAACTCACTGTGTGATATCAAAATGGCTGACAGCAGTTTATTAACTGATCACCATTATTATCACCAATACAAAAGAAGAAACATTTGCCTACTAGACTTTTTGTCATTCACAATGCTCCTAAGCACAGAAGTAATAACAAAAGCCTTGATTGAGTTTCCACATAAATCTTACCTCAAGAGGTTGGGCATGATAGTGCTCAGTGGGGTCTCGGAGCTCAGCTGCTTCCTTCATCAACCTCTTCACAGCTAATAAACAGAGCGAAACAAACAAGAAAACAGTGTTATTAGCCCAAAGCAGCTCCTGTAATGCAATGCCAGCTGACCATTTTTCCATAAGTTCAAGTTCATTAACAAACGGCATTGTTGTAAATGTATTGCCATGACATTTGGTTTAGATTGTGAACTATTTCATTTTCAATTAAATCAATATCCCAATTCAACTGTACTTCCTTCAGTGCACTCCTATTTTAATGCAGGGCACTATTTCAGTCTTCAGATTTATTCTGTTTATTTTTGCACAGCTGCACTCAGCCGAGTGGAAATGCAGCCGTTGGTGATACCAGACTGTCAGAGCGTGACAAGAACACACACACATCTACAGGCAGCTGGAGGACACACACACACACACACATTTCTCAGTAGTGTAGCATTTGTAGCCCCATCCACCTGCAGCAGTTCCGGACAGTACTGTGCCTGAAAGGAATGACGGATTACGCTGAATTACTCTGCACACCAACTAGCATCAAGTCTGCAAGTGAATGTTGCAAGCACCACCAGAGAGAAAATAGAAGATACTGGCAAAGTCTCCTTCAGCTTTCAACTTCAGTGCTGAAATTAGAACTGAAGTCAAAAAAAAAGATTTTTTTTTTTTTTTTTTTTTTTTAAATAGAACAGCTGACCCACAAACATCATTTCTGTACAAGTCCATCATCAAAACTCTAGTCAACACTAGAGTTTGATTTATTGAGCTAAATGAATAAAGTCTCGCCACTACAGAACACTGCACTGGAATCAGATTCCTACATATTAATTGCCACTAAAACTAATTTTAGAGCTCAACTTTTTACTCTGAATCACTGATATAAGAGTTTTTATTTTTACAAGTCACACTGAGTTCAAAACACATCAACTAGTCTGTGAGACCTTCATTAAGATCTATATGAGCATTGAGTAGGTGGAGAAACACAGTGGTGACCTATTTTTATGGATATTCCAAATAATTTAGTTGAAAACTGAGTTCTAGTGTTTGTTAAAAATGAGTCTTGCATTTCCTAATCTAAACTAAAAAAGTCACAATGTCAATGCATCTCAGCAGAAACCATCCAGTGTATGCCACCAGTCCACAGAGCAGACTACTTGATATGGATGTCTGATGCCGATATTTAGAAAGCACATTGGCCAACAGCAGACTTATAATGGAAATATTATGTCCTTTAATGGCATCTGATGAAATATAAGAAATGTGTATTTCTTATAACTAGTATTTGTTGAAGGAAGCTCTGACATTGTTCTACAACAGCCACATTGACAAGGCTGACTGCAGATAGGCTTGTAAAGGAGACATTTTTGCCTCATGAGCGCAGGTCAATTGTTTAAAAATAAGGTTAGAGAAGTGGGCTTGGGACTGAAGGGTCATTGGTTCTATACACTGAAACAGTTGCTAAATGGGATGAGAGGGTGCTTTCCCCTCCCTAAATCATCTACTGCTTTTGAGCAATGCACCTCACTCCCCAAGCATCACAGATGGTGTTACATCTGCCCCCTAGTGAGTGACTGCGTGAGTGACTGCGTGAGTGACTGCGTGAGTGACTGCGTGAGTGACTGACTGACCGCGTGCGTGACTGACCGCGTGCGTGACTGACCGCGTGCGTGACTGACCGCGTGCGTGACTGACCGCGTGCGTGACCGAGTGAGTGAGTGACCGAGTGAGTGAGTGACCGAGTGAGTGACCGAGTGAGTGACCGAGTGA
>BRDA01002412.1:0-10800 GCA_036984385.1 Crenuchus spilurus
TATGTCATTCCCAAGACGAACTAACGCTGTATTGGCCGCAAAAGGAGGCCCAACACCTACTAATAAATTATTGTGGTCTAAAACCAGCTGTTTCAGTTTCATTGTCTAACCTCTGTAGATATAGCCTTATGCAAAAGTTAGTGCCCCCCCTAAATAAGTGAACCCATCTACAGAGAATAATCTTCTGCAGCATTTAATGCACATTTAGTCATTATTTATTGACATTTAACATTTTGGTAAACATTAAATGTGACGTGTGCTTATTATGGTACATAATGTTATATGTTTTATTTGAGTAAATAAATAGGAACAGTGCACTAAAATGCTCATTTGCACTCTGTAGAGTTAAATTTAGGTCTCATTTATTGCCACTTTTAAAATCAATTAGCTGTGTCACTTGTGTCATGTGTGTCACATTTCTGCATAAATATGACCTAAAACATGGTCAGATGTTCACACAAGTCCTAAAAGTAGATAAAGAGAAACAAGTTAAACAAATGAGACAAAAAAATTATACTTGGTCATTTATTTATTGAGGAAAAGGATCCAATATGACATATTTGTTAGTGGCAGAAGTATGTGAACCTCTAGGATTAGCAGTTACCTGTAATTTGAAGGTGAAATTAGAGTCAATTGTTTTCAGTCAATGGGATGACAATCAGGTGTGAGTGGGCACCCTGTTTTATTTAAAGAACAGGGGTCTATCAAAGTCTTCACATCACAAGTTTGTATCATGCAACAAACAAATGAGATTTCTGAAAAAAAGAAAAACAGTTGTTGATGCTCATCAGACTGGAAAATGTTATAAAACCATATATTAAGAGTTTGGACTCCACCAATCCACAGTCAGACAGATTCCATTGTTACCCTCCCCAGGAGTGGTCAACCAACAAAGATCACTCCAAGAGCAAGGCATGTAATAGTCAGCGAGGTCACAAAGGACCACAGGGTAACTTCTAAACAACTGAAGGCCTCTCTCACATTGACTAATGTTAATGTTCACAAGTCCACCATCAGGAAAACACTGAACAACAATGGTGTGCATGGCAGGGTTGTAAGGAGAAAGTCATTGCTCTCCAAAAAGAACATTACTGCTCAACTGCAGTTTGTTAAAGATCACGTGGACAAGCCAGAAGACTATTGGAAGAATGTTTTGTGGACAGATGAGACCAAAACAGAACTTTTTGGTTTAAATGAAAAGTGTTATGTTTGGAGAAAGTAAAACACTGTTTTACCAGCATAAGAACCTTATCTCATCTGTGAAACGTGGTGGTGGTAGTATCATGGTTTTGGCCTGTTTTGCTGCATCTGGGCCAGGTCGGCTTGTCATCATTGATGGAACAATGAATTGTGAATTATATCAGAGAATTCTAAAGAAAATGTCAGGACATCTGTCCATGAACTGAATCTCAAGAGAAGGTGGGTCATGCAGCAAGACGACCCTAAACACACAAGTCGTTCTACCAAAGAATTATTAAATTCCTGAATTTCCCGCAAGGGATTAATAAAGTACTTATCTATCTATTAAAGAACTATTACCAGAAAAGTTTAGTTACAGTTACTGCTGCAAAAGGGGCTGACACCAGATACTGAAAGTAAAGGTTCACATACTTTTGCCTCTCACAAATATGTCATATTGGATCATTTTCCTCAAGAAATAAATGACTATGAATAAATATGAATGAATAAATATTATAAACTGGGTTCTCTTTATCTACTTTTAGGACTTGTGTGAAAATCTGATGATGTTTTAGATAATTTTCATACAGAAATACAGAACATTCAAAGGATTGACCAACTTCCAAGCGCTTTATATGCTCAGTTATGCCCTACTGCTAAAATAAACACTTGTGTTCGACGTGTGTGCATGTGTATTTTCATTTCACTTGATGTTTTAAATTAATGCTTTTGAATGTATTTTACAGTATACATATAAGCAGATTTAGGAAGATTTTTTGCTTTGCTGTATACAGTATATACAGAGTACGCTCTAGCGGCTGTGATTGACAGCGTTCTTGGCCAATGAGAACACATGAAGCCCCGCCTACTCTTCCGCCTCTGGGCCAGGTGACGTGGCCGATGTGACGTGTAGTGAGTTAGGCATCATGGCGGCGCAGCAGGGAGAAGTGGATGAATTGTTCGACGTGAAAAACGCCTTTTACATTGGCAGCTATCAGCACTGCATTAATGAAGCTCAGAAGGTCAAGGTATGAAGTGTCTATCACTGTCCACAGGAAAAAAAATAGCTGAGTTTGTAACTGTTTTGCTGTCAGGTAACCGTTGCTCAAGCTAGGCTAGGCTAGTTAAGGCTAACTGGTTTGCTGATTGACATCAAAACAGCGTCAAACTTGCCTCATTTTTCTCCTTTTACGTTTTCGGAATAACATTAAGACACTGGGGCTTCATTTTGTGAATATTCTTACCACATACATGACACCACAGTGACACTAACTACAGGTTAACATTCTCACCTGCCTAGTTAAATCTATTTAAATAGCACATTTAGTTACTGTAGTGTAGTATACACAGACTTTAACACCCCTTGTATCCACATTAATTATCCATTTTGTCTTCTCTGACCATATAGGTGCACTAGTAGTTCTATAATTACAGACTGTTGTTCATCTGTTTCTCTGTATACTTTGTTTAACCTGTCCTTCAATGATCAGGACCCCCACAGTGCAGGTATTATTTTGGGTTGTGGATCATTCTCAGCACTGTAGTGACACTGATGTGGTGGTGTGTTAGTGTGTTGAGTGGATCATACAGCTCATCTGTTGCTGCAGTTTGTATTGGTCCTCTAGTCCTTCACTGGTGTTCACAGGACACCATTGCCTGGATAGTTTTGTTTGGTGTAATATCAAATATCTCTGCTGTGTCTGATCTGCTCATCCCTGCACAACACATACTGTCACACCACCACCTCGTCAGTTTTGTTTCAGTGCTGAGAATGATTCACTACACAAAATAATAGCCGCTCTGTGGGGTGCTGACCATTGAAGAACAGGGTGAATAAAGTTTACAGAGATAAACAGATGGACTACAGTCCTACTGTTCAGTGGAGCTGATAAACCTAGCAATGAGTGTAGATACAAGGATGGAGAGTTAATGTTATGGTTTATTGGTGTATTTCTTTTAAAACATTTTGATTTGTGTATTTTTGTCACTCCAAAATAATATTGATATACTTTCTATAAATGCAGCAAATGAAGTTGTCAAGAAAGTTTGTAAAATGTACTTCATTAAAGTTAGTGGGATCAGTACATTATAATCAGGTTTGCAGAGATGTTTTGTCAAACACAGCCTCATAGTCAGACTAGCTATGGTCCTTGGCATTTGCTTGTGTTTTTAAACTGGAGTAATGATGCTTATGTAGCTAAAAAGTAATGGAAGTTAATCTTGCGCTTAAAAGTATGGAGTGACATACAGTAACTGCTGTTATATTAGCCTTTAACACTTTATAATTACAACATTAAACATGTCTTGCCTGATTTAGTTTTTGGAGTAATGCCTGACCAACAAGTTTGTTGATGCTTTTACAGATCATTGAAATGGCTGTATTCCTCCTGCTGTTGATATGTTGTAGAATAAAGCAAATAAATTATTCAGGTTTTTTAAAACTAGCTGTTATTTTTCATTACTGTCACATGTCTTCAAGCTTGTCAGTCATTCAGCTGATTTAAAGGAAAAAAAGTAGGCGCTCTCTGTTTTGTATCTCCATGTGCACTATACTGTACCATGGGCCAGAGAAGATAAAGATGGAAATTGTTGGACAAGCATATTAAAGGTAAAGGTTATAAGACCATATTTTAGAACCTTGGATGTTCATGGGGCTATATTTGCAAATATTAGTAAGAAGTTTATGATCCATGGGAGTATAACCAACCTCCATTAACACAGCTGCAAGAGGAACATTTACCCAAGATTTTCAACAGAAGAATAGTGCAAATCATAGACAAAGTACCAAGCAAAACATCCACAGATATCCAAGCTCAGCACAAAGGTTAAGGTGCATCTGTGTCTGATTGCACAATCTGTCACATTTTGAGCAACCGTGGGACTTTGAAAAAGCCAAACTGGGATTTACAAAAAGTCAAGTGATGGTGCTTCTGGGGGAACATTGGACAGATGAGACAGACCTTGATATTTTTGGCAAGCCAGGTTTCAGGTGTATGTTCAGAAATGAAATGAGGCTTTCAAAAATAAGAAAAACAAAGATGTGAAGCATAGAAGCTCAGTTATGTCTTTGGGCTGCTTTGCTGCAGGTGCCTTGAATCTGTGCAGGATGAAATGTCAAGACTGTCAAGGCATTTTGAAGTTTACTGCTTATTCTCAGATAGCTCTGTCTTATTTGCAGACCATGGTTCAAAAACATCCAGGAACAAAACACTGTGCTACTCTGAAATGGCCGTCTTTGAGCTCTGACTTAAAAACTAACACATGTGTATTGAAAGAACTGAAACGTGCAATCTGGAGAAGTCACCTGTCAAACCTGAGTCAGCTGTAGCAGTTAGCTAGTTCTAAAGGTTGTGCAACCAAATGTTAAATTAACAGCCCGTTATTCTTGTTCTGTCTAATTACTTTAGTTAGTTTCAAGATTTTTCAGAAAATGGAGGATCTTTCCTTGTGGAAGGGTACAAAATAATTGTCAATGTTAGTAGACCAAAGGACTGACGATCAATAATAATTTTATTTTACAGACATCAGGACCAGAGAAGGAGTTGGAGAAGGACATTTTTCTCTACAGGGCATACATTGCACAGGTAAGTTTCACCTATGCAGTTCCAGCTTTGTTACAAGATGGTGATTTTCATTTGCAGAGTTAATTGTATCATTACATTTCAATGAAAAACGTGTATCTGTAAAATGGCGACTTGACAGAAGAGCCAAAAAATGTTTCTTTATTTTCTATGCACATTAATGTAAACAGATTTTATTCAAAGCTGTTTTGGAGCATTTCTATTGGTCCATTCATCATGGAATTTTCAAAAAATGTGAATGACTTTTTCTGAGTTCACGTAATGTAGAAAACATTTTTTTGTTGATACTGCTTTTTCTTTGGACAGTGATAATATGTACTTTCTTTTTATGGACTGTTTTTAAGTAGTAAGCAGCCACAGTATGTAAGTTTTTTCTTGTCTGTGTGCAGAGAAAGTATGGAGTGGTGTTAGAGGACATCAAGCAGAGTTCGTCTGAAGAGCTGAAGGCTGTCAGGATGTTTGCAGACTATCTGTCTAATGAGGCCAAGAGGTCAGCACTCAAAATCAGATCCAGTCCACAACATAAACACATTTCTAGCTAGACACGTAGAATGCATTGTGCATTAAGATGGCATTAAGTGTCGTTCTGTCCCTTGTGGCACATTACTGTTTTTGGATTTGTGTTTCTTGATTGCATGAACTGAACAAAACCCAAGACAAACACTTGACTTCTGTTCTTAATAAAGTTTAGTTTCATTAAATGAATTCAGCAGTGCAAAACCACCAAGCTGCTGGTATATATTACTATAATATATTTTTATATTCATGTGATAGAAGCCTAAATAAGCAGAGACATGCTTTTTATTTTGCTTTTTTCATCTCTATAAACAAAGAGCTCTCACCTGAGTGTTCACACACATCTCATGAATGTTTGCAAGTATGCTGTTGCTTAACTAATAGACAAAAACTACATAAATGCAGTAGCATAGCTATTTGCAGTTAAGTTATCTGCCAGTTGTGTCTTTTTACTAAGATTTAATGATTTATATATCCTATTATGTATTGTTTTCCGTGTCTTCAATTGTGGAAGGTGTGATGTTTTTCAGGTTTTTTTTTACTTTTACACTGGACTAAAAAATCATGTTTTATGTTAAATGTTAAACATTTGGGTAAAATTGTCATTAACTCTGTCATTGAAGTGGTGGTTTATTGTGAAGCTGGTCTTAAATATTATTTCAAGTGGCATAAAAAAGGTCTAGTCCTCTGAATATCTTAATTCAGTTCACGGCACCACAACATCGTCACTGTGCAGCTCCACCCTCTTTCCAAAAAACAAAACAAACAGTTGCACAATTGAACATCTCGTGTTTTCTATATTCTGATTTTCATACACAGTTTAAAACCAAAATAGTAAAATTAATCTATTAAAGTGCAAGCATATACTACTACACAATAAAAATAAAGCATTAAATAAGATACCTGGCCTTGCCTAACACCATTAGGAGGAATTTTGCTCCTACAGTGACTTACATTTATGTATATTACATTTGTAGGCGATTGTAGTATTAGGAGACTTGTCCAAAGATTTATTAGTATAGTGTTGTGTGATTGACTCAGTGATGTTACCCACTACTCTATACCAGCCACTGCTGCTGCTAGCTACATTAGCCTTCCAGTCCTAAACTAAAGAAAAATCTTCAGACACAAAACATATCTTAGTTGATTGGGGTTAAGGGAGTTAATTGTGTAACTTCTGTTCTTCCCAAACTCTTTTGTGTACATTGTTTATGTACTGCGATAGCACTGTAATAACACTGTGGTTTTTGCAGGGATGCGATTGTGGCAGAGCTGGATAAGAAGATGAGTAAAAGTGTCGACGTGTCAAACACAACCTTCCTGCTGATGGCTGCCTCCATCTATCTGCATGAGATAAACACAGATGCAGCCTTGAGAACTCTTCACCAGGGAGACAGCCTTGAATGGTCAGTGTACAGAGGATCCTGACTTTGAAGAGTTACTCACCTGTATTACTCTGAAAACGCTTGTGCTGTATCAAGATCAGCACTTTTTTCTTATCCAAACTGCTGGTCTGTCTCTTTTTATGTTAGCATGGGGATGACTGTCCAGATACTTCTTAAGCTGGACCGAGTGGACATGGCAAGGTATGTGGTCTCGTTTTCTCTGTCTAGTCAAGTGTATGATTAAATGTCAGCCCCACTATAGACAGCAGTACTTGGCTGATAATTACTTTAAATTTTATTTAGTGACTGTCATGTTGGAGTCAGAAAAACATGGAAATTCAGGTCTCTTCCATGATGATGTAATGTGTAATGAATATCTTGACAGGAAAGAGCTGAAAAAGATGCAGGAACAGGATGAAGATGCTACATTAACTCAGCTGGCCACAGCCTGGGTCAACCTTGCTGTTGTGAGTATTTGTGTCTCTGTCTTAACTCACTGCATATAACTTGGGATGCAACAATGAGAATTTGATATTTAGAATTTTAAGAGAATGATTAAAGCTGATGATTTCTAATTCTAAATGATTTCTATGAGCTGTAATACTTTCATAATGAATTTATTCTGAACAGCCAGAGAAAGAATGATGTTGGTCTTTTATTGGCCAGATTTTAGCTGAAAGGGGCTTTTTTTATCTGATTATTCAAGTGCTGATGTAAAAACAAGTCTGATTTCTTAGTTCAGATTATAGCCGATAAAACTGTTAGAGAGAGCACTCTGAAATGAACAGAGATTTGTGGCTCCAGAAGAGCTTGTCTTATAAATTATGTACCACCGATTTTATTTTCAGTCATTACAAATCATTTTTCAAATAATTTCAGGTGTTTAATTCAGTTCTGGTTTAAGTGAAAATGTTGTGGTGATGAGTTTTGTTTCATCATTTGTATGTCTGTTTTTTGTCAGGGAGGAGAGAAGTTGCAGGATGCCTTCTACATCTTCCAGGAGATGTCTGATAAATACTCACCAACTCTGATCTTGCTGAATGGTCAGGCTGCCTGCCACATGGCCCAGAATAAATGGGACGAGGCCGAGTCTGTCCTGCAGGATGCCCTGGACAAAGTACGAAAGATTTTATAGCATCAATATGTTAAAAAGTCAGTGGTCATACACATGAATATCATGATATAATCTGGACAATTTTGTATTGGTAATGATGTATAAAAAGCAAATTTGCCATGAAAATGTACATATATCAGTGTTTTCACACATTCAGAGGAAATCATATTTTTCTTGATGTTTCAGTGTTTCATGGTGATGTGAAGTACCGGTGTTTTAATTTTGGCATTTATCATCATTTGTTCACAAATGTTGGAAAATGGTTTAAAAGCAATCCAGAAGACTCACATTAAACAACACTGCAATAAATCTGTATTTATCACAGCCTGAATCTCCCAGAAGATCAGTAGAGGAACAGACAAGACTGATATGGGCTGTATTAAGTCTGATCCAGTTCAGAAATTCTTAAAGCTTATTTGCACGTTAAAATGATCAAAAGTGATTCTGACTTTTATGAAACCCTATAGATTATTAACCTGTAACTTAAATTAAACACAGTACAAACTGACTGGATTATTCTTATGAGTGGTGAACTCAAGTCTGGATCCACCAATCATTCCACAGAGCTTACACGGTTAAATACGCTTTACATTTTACATGAACTGGATGTTTATTTTTTTACTAAATTTAATGTACTTGAAATATGCACTGTGTGGCAGGCAGTATTGTCTACAGAAATATATCTATTGATCAGGTCACTCATTGAGCTCGTTTAAATCTGCCACAGGACAGCGGTCATCCTGAAACACTCATCAACCTGATTGTATTAACACAGCACTTGGGCAAACCTCCTGAGGTAAGTGTTTATTATCTACCAGGAAACCAGCAAAAAGGAAATGAATTAGCTTGTTTATAGAAGTTTCTTTTTGATTTTCTTTTTTTTTTAAAGAACAGTTTTGACCCGAGTATGTTTCCTGTGCAATATTTTTTTTGTTCTCACTACACCAGTCTTTTGCCGTACTGGTAAAATAGTACACAATAAAGGCTTGTAAAATCTTAAAACTGTCATAAATGCTGGACAATGTTTTATGTTTGACTTTTAGAGGTATTACATGCCAAGACAGTGCTTAAACACTAGGTTAGAAATGGTCAGAATACTTTATCAGTCAAAATTATCCAGCCATCAGTGTTCTTGTGGTCAAAAACTGACCCTGTACAAAGGGCTAGAAGATGACAACTGATATGCCAGACACTGAAAAGAAATACATCAGATAGACCAGGGGTAGGCAACTCCAGTCCTGGAGTGCCGGTGTCCAGCACAGTTTGGTGATGTCACTGCTCTGACACTACAATTAAACATGCTAATTGCCCGCTGAGTTGAATCAGGTGTGTTTGATCAGGTAGATCACCAAACTGTGCAGGAAACCGGCACTCCAGGACTGGAGTTGCCTACCCCTGAGATAGAGTATATATCTCAAAAACTATATCCATGTTTTATATTCAGATGATCTGTTTACAAATAATTAATACATCATATTTGAGTTTGCACAATTTCTCTTTTACCTCACATGAAGTTGATCAGTTGAGACGTTTTTGGAATCCATGTTGTGCTTTAGAACTAGAACTGGGAAGCTAACTAACACTAGAACTCAGTAGTCACCTAAATAGCACAATGGTTTCTGTAAAAATACATCTTCAGAACGTCTCAAACCACATTCAGATCTTAATGTTCCACATCAATTTACTTGATTATTATTGTGTTTGTCCATATTGTATATCATTTGTCTTTCAACTTGATGTTTTTTGTCTGTACAGGTTACAAACCGCTACTTGTCTCAGCTAAAAGACGCCCACAAATCACATCCTTTCATTAAGGATTATCTTATTAAGGTAAAGACTTAACTCTGTAATAAGAAAAAGCCTTGGCTGTGTTCCACATTATTAATGTGGCTAAAAATAATGACCTCCAGTTTTACCTTCATGATAATGTTCATGATTATATTCCTGACATCATTTCTATCATATTAATCCATTATGAACATGTATGTTCCTCTCAGGAGAATGAATTTGACAGACTTGCGATGCAGTATGCTCCCAGTGCCTGAAAGCAGCTGATGTCAACCTTCATCTTTCTCCAAGTCATTCTGTAACTTTGAAAAGTAGTCACAGCAGTCTTATGCAAAAGTTAGTGCATCCCTGCTCAAATCTAGTTTAATTTTCTAAGTCAAACTAAGTAAGATGCAACTTCACATCTACAGGAAATGAAAATATTTTCTGTAGTTTAGTTTCTATTTATTTTCTGAATTTAATATTTGAAAATAATCCGCATACAATATTTGGTTTTGCACAGGACACGTTTTATGTGGTATTGTTCTCAATATGTGCATTAAAATGTGTAGAAATTTGTTCTCTGTAGATGTCTTTTATTTACATGTTTAAACAAGGGTGCACTAATTTTTGCATAAGTCTATATATGTCTGTTTATTGTATTCAATATGTTTTGACTCATGTAATGTCCATAAGCATTCCTGCATACTTTAATAAATACTGTTAACATTATTTATTGTTTTATGTTTGTTTCTTTAGTAGTTAACAAAAATAAATTTAGTTTTTTGTATTTAGTGTATTTATGACTATGAGAAGATGAAAATGGCATTTTTTTTATGTAAGTCATTGTAGGTCACAGTTTTGGATAATGCATTTTCTGAACAGAGCTCTGTATACAAAATGATTTTCTTAGTTCGACTGTCTTATTATTGCAGTACTGCACAACAACACTGGATGGCAGTAAAGTACAGTCACTGCAGTTGTAGTCCAGTGCTCAGTCATCTTAACATCAGGTGGTATAGCCTTTAAAAAAAAAAAACTAGAATGGTAAGGATTACTGGATAGTATATATACAAAATGTACCTAATGTGACAATTCTTAAAAGCCTAATTTTCCTTGATAGAAGTCTAGAACAATTTAATGGTCAATTCCCAGTGTGTGCAGTCCATCAATGTATGGGAACAGTTGGTAAAACAACTTTCAAATTCCCAGTTTATATATATATATATATATATATATATATATATATATATATATA
>BRDA01002412.1:13324-27635 GCA_036984385.1 Crenuchus spilurus
ACAAATTCCAGCCAGCAGCGAGTGCACTGTGCAAATGTATATGTATATTTATAATATACAGTGGGGGGGGGGAGAGTATTTGGTCAGCCACTGATTGTGCAAGTTCTCCTACTTAGAAAGATGAGAAAGGTCTGTAATTTTCATCATAGGTGCACTTCAGGTATGAGAGACCAATGAGGAAAAAAAATCCAGAAAATCACATTGTAGGATTTTTAAAGAATGTATATGTAAATTATGGTGGAAAATAAGTATTTGGTAAATAAACAACCAGCGAAAATTCTGGCTTTTACAGACCTGTTCGTTCTTCTTTAAGAAGCCCTCCTATTCTGCACTAATTACTTGTATTAATTGCACCTGTTTGAACTTGTTATGTCTATAAAAGGCAACTGTCCACATCTATAAAAGGCAACTGTCCACACTCTCAATCAATCACACTCCAAAGAGCTTTCTGAGGTCAACAGGGACAGAATTTTAGACCTGCACAAGGCTGTGATGAGCTTCAGGACAATAGGCAAGCAGCTTGGTGAGAAGGCAACAACTGTTGGCACAATTATTAGAAACTGGAAGAAATACAAGATGACTGTCTGGGGCTCCATGCAAGATCTCACTTCATGGGGTAAGGATGATTCTGAGAAAGGTCAGGAGTCAGCCCCGAACTATACAGGAGGACTTGATCAGAGTTGGCACTGGCTCATGAAACCTGTTAGCCATTGTGGCTAAGGGGCTTAAAACTTTCTTAGCCACATAAGGATTTCACTAGCCACAGATTTAACAGCTACCTGTGGCGAAGACAGCCACAGTAGCCACGCTTTAGCCACAGTTAGCCAATCTTAGCCACAGGCACTTACATGTACATCATATCAGAAATCCATTGGTGTAATGGATATCTGATCATATTTACAGATATTTATAGATATTTACTCTCTGTAGGGCAAATAAGAGTGATAAAAATGGAAAATATAGAGCAACAATTGAATTCAAAATAAAAAAAATTCCAATGTGTACAGCTTTTTGTCGACTTGTTTATTTACTCCAGAGACAGTCTCTCACAAGCCTGGGAATAACTGTGTATGACTTTGGTGACTCTGACCATGTTTACTTACTAATGCGCGAAACTTCTCAACCAATCAGCATTTAGAGACCCACCTATCTCATTAATTATTTCGCGGTTATTTTCCTGATGATGTTGCTTCGGGCTATTTCGGGTGTTTACTGAGCAGCAGATAAACTCAAGATGGTGGACAGCTCGCGGAGTATTGCCAAGTTTTGTGATTTTCGTGGCGATTTGAATTCACCATGCGTTAGAAAATTGCTTTTAGCCAGTGTGGCGTACTGATGACATGTTTTCCTCGCCACACGCTGTCTGAGTTCGTCATTGGCAAAGTGGCGAGCGGCCAGCGCGAACCCTGTTGATCAATGACCTAAAGAGAGCTGGGACCACAGTCTCAAAGAGAACCATTAGTAACACACTATGCCATCATGGTCCAAAATCATGCAGGGCATTCAAGGTCCCCCTGCTCATGCCAGCACATGTCCAGGCCCATTTCAAGTTCGCCAATGACCAGAGGAGGCATGGGAGAAGGTCATGTGGTCAGATGAGACCAAACTAGAGCTTTTTGGTACTCAAGTCCACTCACCATGTTTGGAGGAAAAAGAATGCTGAGTTGCATCCCAAGAACACCATACCTACTGTTAAGCATGGAGGTGGAAACATCATGCTTTGGGGCTGTTTTTCTGCAAAGAGGACAGCACAACTGATACGTGTTAAGGGAAGAATGAACGGGGCCATGTATCGTGAGATTGTAAGCCAAAATCTCCTTCCATATGTAAGAGCATTGAACATGAAACATGGCTGGGTCTTCCAGCATGACAATTATCCCAAATGCACTGCTTGGGCAGTGAAGGAGTGGCTCCATAAAGGTCCTGAAGTGGCCTAGAAAATTTGTGGAGGGAGCTGAAAGTTTGTGTTGCCCAGCAACAGCCCCAAAACATCACTGCTGTATAGGAGATTTGCATGGAGGAATGAGCCAAAATAAAAGATACAGTGTGTGCAAACCTGGTGAAGACTTACAGGAAATGTTTAACCTCTGTCATCATTGCCATGTTACAAAGTATCGAGTTGAACTTTTGTTATTGACCAAATACTTATTTTCCACCATAATTTACAAATAAATTATTTAAAAATCCTACAATGTGATTTCCTGGATTTTTTCTCATTTGTCTCTCATAGTTGAAGTGTGCCTATTTTGAAAAGTACAGACCTCTCTCATCTTTCTAAGTATGAGAGCTTGCACAATCAGTGGCTGACCAAATACTTTTTCCCCCCACTGTATATACATCATGTAATGTTCCTATAATGTAATTAACCCTTTGGATTACTTGGATTTCTGCATAAATTGGTTATTAAATGTGCTTTTTTTCTTCGTCTAAGTCACAGCAATAGATAAACAGTTTGCTTAAAGTAACACCTCACAAAAATAGTTTTCATGTTTTTATCGAACACAACATGTAAACATTCACAGTGCGGGGTGGAAAGAATATGTGAACCTTTAGGCTAATTACTTTTTCCAGGGCTAATTGGAGCCACGAGTCAGCCAGCCTGGAGCCAGTAAATGTGATGAGATTGGGTGTGTTGGTTAAAGCTGTCCTGCACTATAAAAACGCACCAGTTTTCAGTTTGCTGTTCTCAAGAAGCATTGCCTGGTGTGAACCATGTCTCTGACAAAAGAGCTCTCAGAAGACCTACGTTCATGAACAGTTAAATTCCATGAAGCTGGAAATGGTTACAAAAGTATCTATAAAAGGCTTGATGTTCATTGCATTGTTGCCCTTTATTGTGTCCACAGTACGACACATCACACCAACATCAAAACCTCCTTCCATCTTTGAAATATGGTGGAGGGGGCATCATGGTTTGGGGTTGCTTTGTTGCCTCAGGGCTTGGACGGATTGCTGTCATCAACAGAAAAATTCCTAATTTATCAAGATACTTTGCAGGAAAACTTAAGACCATCTGTTCACTAACTGAAGCTCAACAGAGGATGGGTGATGCAACAGGACAACGACCCAAAACAGAAGTAAATCAACAACAGAATGGCTTCAACAGAAGAAAATACACTTTCTTGAGTGGTCCAGTCAGAGTCCTGACCTCAACCCAATTGAGATGCTGTGGAGTGACCTCAAGAGAGCGATTCACAACAGACATTTCAATAATATTGCTGAACAGAAACAGTTTTGTGAAGAAGAATGTTCCAAAATTCCTGACCATTGTGCAGGTCTGATCTGTAACTACAAAAAATGTTTGGTTGAGGTTATTGCTGCCAAAAAAGGGTCAACCAATTATTAAATCCAAAGGTTCACACTTTACCCCCCCTGCACTGTGAATGTTTACATGTTGTGTTCAATAAAAACATGAAAACATATAATTTTTGTGTGTTATTAGTTTAAGCAGACTGTGTTTGTCCATTGTTGTTACTCCAGAACACATTTAATGAAAGATTATGCAGAAATAGAAGTAATTCCAAAGGGTTATTGCAACTGTATATTTATCAAAATATTATGACCATCCCCTTGTATCTACACTCATTGTCCATTTTAGCTCCAATGACTCCATTTTAGCTCCAGGTGCACTTTATAGTTCTACAATTAGTCCATGTGTTTCCTTTTCATACCTTCCTTGGCTCATGGATCATGATGGAGCAACATTCTCAGCACACGGTGGTGTGTTAGTGTGTGTTGTGCTGATACAAGTGGATCAGATACAGCAGACTAGCAGACGTTTATAACACCCCAGTGAAAACAGTGCACCAACCAAAACTATTCAGCCAACAGAGTCCTGTGACGACCAGTGAAGGACAAGAGGACACACAGACTGGTGAGCTACTGTCTCTGACTCTACATCTACAAGGTGGACCAACAAGGTATATGTGTCTGATTGGACAGTGAGCTAAAACCTCCAGCTCTGCTGTGTCTTATCCACTGAGTATACACTAACACATCACCACCACGTCAGTGTCACTGCCGTGCTGAGAATGATCCTCCTCTCAGATAATACCTGTGAGGGTTCTGACCAGGGTGAATAGAGGATGTAATAGTCACAGTGCTTGAAAGTGCACCTATATGGTCGGCGGTGCTGTATATATATGAACATAATATACATGTGTCTATAGATAAACAACATTCGGCGTGTAATATCTAGATCTGGCAACCAGTTTTAAAGGGACTGTGGTTTGTTTTGACGGGACTACTTTGGTGTTACTCCGAGTAAGAGAAAGTAGTTCCTAAACGACGATGGTATCGCGGTTTTACACCCATTCTGACTTTAACTCTTGTTATAATCTGAAATCTACGATGTTTCACTGTAAATGAGGCGTTTTTTCGCTGAAGTAAAAAGACGCAGTTGGGTGTATTTTTCGACAGTTTGCTGTGCAGCCTTTCTTCTTCGTTGACGTCCGCCATGTTGAATTTTAATATTTTTTGAGTGCAGTTAAGTTAAATATATATTTGAGCACCTCACTGATGCATGTTTGAAGCTCAGAGGCGACTGTAGGGCTGAAATTCTTTATGGCGACCAATGACTAAGTGAGTATCTCGCCGTTAGTTAATAAGGTTAGCTGGAGGGCTAACGTTAGCTAGATTAGTTAGCATATTAGCTAATTTTTCGTTAATGTTACACGGTCCATACATTAAATCTGAAAATACTAGCTGCTCATGGTGTGATTAATCGATTGTAATGTTTACCAGCTTCATATATTAACAGTAAAAATAGAAAGTCTGTTCGGTTAGTGAGCTATGCTAACGTTAGCCGTCTATGATAACATTAGCCGGCATCTACAGTTTCTTCATTTTCAGCGACTAATTTCCATCAGATGCAGCAATAAAAACGTCACCTTATTTCTTATACCGTGTTTCTGTGTGACTTAAATAACTGTTCTGTAGTTTGCGCACTTTTCTAACACGACTTTTGGAGCTTATCAAACCGGCTAACCTCAGGTGTAGCTACATGGCCGACAGCGAAAACGTTTATAAATGTAACATTCACCTCTAATTTGTAAAGCAGTGCTCGGACAATGTTCTGCTAACGAGAGCCAGAAACACAGGTGTCACATATATTTTAATGAACAACCAAACTTTGTGTTGTGTACACTAAGTCCTGGATAATAATATCCTGACTTTGTTAGCTAAGTTGACATTAATGTTAGCAGTGTGACTGGAGAACAACATTAACCATGTTAGTTATTTATTTTGCAGTAACCGAGTAGCTTTTGTTTCTGATATATGTCTCAAGTTATCTTTTCATGTATCTGCTGAATCAGATATTGTTATTTAACAGTGTATCTAACTTACATTATTTAAGAGTATTAGATTAGATTAAACTTTTGCCAATGTGATTTTGCACACAACGGAATTTGACCTCCGCATTTAACCCATCTGTGCACTAAAACACACATACTAAGCTGTGAACATGTGCCCGAAATGGTGGGCAGTCCTATCCATGACGCCCAGGAAGCAGTTATAGGTTAAGTGCCTTGTTCAAAGGCACTTCAGTCATGACCTGCCCAGGGACTGGACCGGCGACCTTCCGGTCACAAGACCAGATCCCTATAAAGTTGGTTTATAGAAAAGTTATTTATTTTTAAATTTATGGAAAATGTAAAACTTTCAAGCTACAGTGATATATCATGAAAGTATGGCATTTAAGCAGAAGCATGCAGAAGTGGTGATTTCCTCATCTCAAACTATTTATTTAAACAAAAACCAACAACAGTGGTTGGTAAATTCCAACAAAAAATGTAAATATCTCAATAACATGTCATGTGTTCTTGAGCATCAATTACAATATGACAGCGTCTCATGCTGTTCACAAGTCAACTTGTCTGCTGAGGCAAGGCATCCCACTCTTCTTGAAAGGCAGTCCTTGGGTCATTGAGGTTCTGGGGTAGAGTTACGAGCCTTTACATGGCGACTCGGCTGATCTCGTAGGTTTTTGTTATGGGACTCAGGTCTGGAGAAAGTGCAGGCCACTCTATTTGAGGTACCCCAGTCTCCAGCATCCGTTCCCTAATGATGTGACCTCAATGAGCATTGTTGTCCATGAAGATTAAATTAGTTGTTGAGTTGTTGGCATTCATCATCTGGTTCTGCAGGACAATGTTCATGATGAAGCGGTCGTCAGTGTGGGATGTGGCCAAAAGACGTTCACTTCTATGCCTTTCTGTGACTCTTCCAGTCTCTCTGTATCTCTGTTGTAACCTACTGGTGACATTCTAAGCTCAGTGGTCACTTTCATCTGAGAACATCCTGTTTGAAGCCTCACAATGATGAGGTACTGTTGATCAACTGTTAGGTGTCGTCTTGGTGTCATGATGTCAAAATGTGAACAGCATGATGAGGATGTACAGTGAGGAAAATAAGTATTTGAACACCCTGCAAATATGCAAGTTCTCCCACTTAAAAATCATGGAGGGGTCTGAAATTTTCATCTTGGGTGCATGTCCACTATGAGAGACATAATCTAAAAGAAAAAATCGGATAATCACAATGTATGTTTTTAAAATAATTTATTTGTGTGTTACTGCTGCAAATAAGTATTTGAACACCTGCCAATCAGCAAACATTCTGGCCCTCAAAGACCTGTTAGTCCGCCTCTAAAAAGTCCACCTCCACTCCACCTATTATTCAAAATTAGAAGCGCCTGTTTGAGGTCGTTAGCTGCATAAAGACACCTGCCAACCCCACACAATCAGTGACTCCCAACTACATACATGGCTAAGACCAAAGAGCTGTCCAAACACACCAGAGACAAGATTGTAAACCTCCACAAGGCTGAAAAGGGCAACGGGGCAATTGCCAAGCAGCTTGGTGAAAAAAGATCAACTGTTGGAGCAATTATTAGAAAATGGAAGAAGCTAAACATGACTGTCAATCTCCCTCAGACTGCGGCTCCATGCAAGATCTCACCTTGTGGTGTATCAGTGATCCTAAGAAAGGTGAGGAATCAGCCCAGAGCTACACGGGAGGAGCTGGTCAATGACCTGAAGAGAGCTGGCACCACTGTTTCCAAGGTTACTGTGTTAGTGTCGCAGGGTGTTCAAATACTTATTTTCCTCACTGTATATATACATACACACACAGACCCATTCCAAAAAAAAATTAGAATATCATCGAAAAGTTGATTAATTTCCATAATTCCATTCAAAAAGTTAAACTTTCATAGATTATAGATTCAGG
Organism: Crenuchus spilurus; assembly: GCA_036984385.1. Classification (NCBI taxonomy): domain Eukaryota; kingdom Metazoa; phylum Chordata; class Actinopteri; order Characiformes; family Crenuchidae; genus Crenuchus; species Crenuchus spilurus. Next base: position 20,555 of record BRDA01002412.1, read on the forward strand.
GTCCATAATTTAAACGATTTCAAGTATTTATTAGTTTAACATAATTTGGGCTTCCAGCTAATGAAACCCACGAAAACAGGATTTTAAAAAATTATTTTTCTTTTTGTTATTTTTTTTTTTTTGTATTTTGTCATCTTTCCATGTATCTGGTGAATCAGATATTTCTGTCATTCAAAAGTGTATCTAACTTGTATGATTTTAGAGTATCAGGTTTAGTTTTTGTTTGTGAAGAGTTTATTTTCATTTGCTTAGTTACCTTGAGTTGTTTTTGGTTATCACTAGCTAGGCTAGGTTTGCTTGCATAAAAAGTTACATTTTCTGACATTATGTAGCTTGTTAACTCACTATGTAGCCAACAGGTTAGTATGTTACTAGTTATCCGTTTTCATATTTATTAGTGATGGTGTTTATTAAAACACACAGTGCAATTATTTATTTTTTGGCTATACATATATCAAACAAAGTTGAGTACAGTTTCAGATGTTCAAAATGACCAGGCACAGCAAGCTTACCTGTAAGATTGATTTGCAAATTGACTAACATTCATACATCTTGCTGTTGACTGTCTTCTCAGCACAGAGACTCAATGCAACTAACCCAGGTGGTTTGTGGGTATGAAGTGGTTGGGAGAATCCAAGAACATGGTAGTAAATGGCAGACGACATGGAAGCAGGTTCAGTGAACAGCCAGCAAACCAAGCTCGTACTCATCATCTGCGACCCAGTAAGAGCTCCCTCAGCAGTAGGAGATGCAGCCGTCGTGAGTGCTTTTAGTTCTTGTACAATCAAGAGACATAAAGTCTGAAGTGGATTACAAAGGGTTTGATTTTATTTGTATTTGATTTTATTGCCTAGGTTTCAATACTGGGCCACTTGAGGTGGAAAGACGTCATGTCCCTTCCTCTGGAATGACTGCTAAGGAGCTGTGTGAGAACGATGACCTGACCACAGGCCTCATTCTTGACCCTTACCTTGGGTTTCAAACCCATAAGATGAATGCTAGGTAACTGTACTTCCAGATAATAACCCATTTTATGCCATGAAGTCAGTTTTGTATTGTTTTAATTTTAAGTGACACACTGATTTTGATTTTCATATTTATAGGTTTCGACCAATAAAAGGAAGACAAGAGGAACTAAAGGATATCATAGAGAGTTTTAAAAAACACAATAACCTGGAACAAGCATTTAGGGCTTTAACATCTGGAGATTTCTCCAGAAATCATTTTCTTCCCAAGACCAAGGCCCAGGAGAAACTTTTCAAACAGCATGTATGTTTATTGACACTTTAAATATAATCACTCATTATAGTCTTTATCAGCAGCATTTACAAACAGATAATACATGTTAACCCTTTTGTGTGGCTGTTTTTTTCAGGTATTCGTTTATCTGCGCATGTTTGACAGTGAGAGTGGTTTTGAAATTTTACCTTGTAACCGGTATTCTTCTGAGCAAAATGGAGCCAAAATAGTTGCAACAAAAGAATGGTAAAACATTTCATCTATGACATTTGCTATTTTGAAAAACCATTGAGACGCACACATGAGCCAACTGTCATTTTTTTTACTTTTTCTGTTTTTTTTTTTGGCTATAGGAAAAGGAATGATAAGATTGAGTACCTGGTTGGTTGTATTGCTGAACTGTCAGCAAGTGAAGAGAACATGTTATTGCGCCATGGGGAGAATGACTTCAGCGTCATGTACTCCACTCGCAAAAATTGTGCCCAGCTATGGCTTGGACCTGCTGCTTTCATTAACCACGGTACAGTTGTAACTAGTACACAAACAGTGCCTCTCTTGGATGAAGATATATTTGTGTGTGTCCTGTTTGTTGTGATTGTGATTTTCATTTATTGTTTTTTTATTATTTCAGATTGCCGGCCAAATTGTAAGGTAATTACATGTTTTCTGTATAATTTACGCTGCAGTTACAATAGATAAACATTTGGGATAATGTAAATTTTAAAATATCAGCAACAGATACTTCAGTTTTTTATGGTAGAAGATTGCTGGACATTGTGGACAGTAGAATAGGATACAATGTCCATAAATAACCTCAGTAAACACTATTAATCAACAGGAGAATAGATCTCTGCAAGCATTTTTCAGCTAGAGTCTGACTTTGAAAAAGAAAAAAAGTTACCTCCTTCAGCATAGTCCGATAGAACTAATGCTAGCTCAAAGCACATATCCACTGTATGCCATGATGATGAGAGTAAACAGTTGTAATAAAGCCTCTAAGCCTAACCCTTCTACCATATAAGATTGAGTTTCTGGAGCAGCAGCCTTTGTGGATCTTATTATAGTCTCCAAATGGCAAAAAAATGTGTTGTCATGGAACATGTTTTATTTAATGGGTGACCCCACACTTTTGATTGTAGTGTATTTGTGCAAAATCCATGTCAGAATATGAACATGGGAAATTCTTGTTTCCTGTCTTTTTCAGTTTGTGTCTACAGGTCGAGACACTGCTTGTGTCAAAGTTCTCAGAGATATTGAACCAGGAGAAGAAATCTCGTGTTATTATGGTGATGGCTTCTTTGGTGAAAATAATGAATTTTGTGAATGCTACACTTGTGAAAGGTATATATTTATATTTACATAAGGTCAATATAAAGTTATATATTATATTTATATTTATTTATGTTCTTTCTTTGTATTTTGAAGTGACTGAAACAATTTGTGTGTTGAAGTGTGCTGAAGCAAATGTTCTCATCTATTGCAGGCGTGGCACTGGTGCTTTCAAATCAAAAATTGGACTTCCTGTTGCTGTCCCAGTTATTAATAGTAAATATGGCTTGAGGGAGACAGACAAGAGACTGAACAGGTTAAAGAAGTTGGGAGAAGGGAGTCAGAACTCTGATAGCCATTCTGTTGGCTCTCACACAGATGGTGACACTCAGGATTCACCAAAAATACATTCATGTAAGACCAGTGAAAAGGTTTTTCTATTACATTTGTAAGCTTTATATTTGAGTTTAATTGTACTTTTGTAGTGCACTGATGAAGCTTTAAGCAAGACATGTACCATTCCAAAGAGTGTATTGTGGTTAATGGTAAATGTACCAAAGTAAAAGAAAATGCTGGTCATGTATTCAGTAATGCCTCTACAAAGATTCTACCAAATCTGTGTTCTATGATATGATGAATCAGCAATGAAAATGTGTGTATAGTTGCACATTTCTTTTGTCTGTCCTGGACACCTACATTTTGACAGCATACTACTTGAATAGTAGTTCAGGAACAAACATCTCAGAGAGGACTTTGTTCAGCGAACAATCTCCTTTTCAAAGTTTTCCTCCTCTAGTAGAAAAATATTGTTTTATTCAGATGAATGTGTATCTGGTATTTTTAAAATATTTTTTTACATATTGAGTTTATTAAGTGACTAAGCCTGTTTTTTTTTCTATTTAGCATCAACAAAAAGGACAACAAGACTGAGCAAATCCAGGACTCATGATACCCAGTCTCTCTCTCGAGCTTACACATCTACCTCACCTTCAAAACAAAGTCAAACTAATAACAGGGTACCAAAGAGACTAAAATCCAAACCCTCAAAATCTTTGCTCACAAGCATAAAGTTACGGAGCCAAAGTAGAGGGTCAGAGGTGAAGACCTCTGCTAAAGTACTTACAGGCCCTAAGGAGCCAAAAGGTGCAGTCTGCAGAGATGTCCCTGAGAAAAAAGAGAAGGACTCATTTGGAGCATATCAGTCACTGGGTTCTAGGGACTGCATAACAAGGCACGTTGCAAAGGAAAACAATCAGCATTCTCTGAAATGTTCTGCGGCATTAGATGCTGGTCAGACTTGCACTTATAGAACTCGAAGGTCAATCAGGACTTTGCTCAAGGCACAGGAGGTTGATGGCATGAAGAATGAATCAAGCACTTTTGAAAACCACAACCTCATGTCAGGTGGGGTAGTCATTAAAACAGAGCCAGCCGATATGGAGGAATACCTTTCTCATGGCCTGAGATTGAGTGAGCCTGAACCAGAAGACAGATACAGTAACAGGGTTTCTCACTCACGAAGTCGTCGGTTTACACAGATAAAGCCAGAAAGTGTAATTAAGAGGGAGGACTCGTGCAGTGAACCTTTTATTCCAGATGCACAAATGGATTGTGGTCAAATGTTGCTGGCGATTCCTGAAAGGCCTGGTCATTATAGTGCTGTGACAAACAGTGGTAAACCCAAGAAGGACAAGTCTAGTCGGGGTTTAGGAAAAGGAAAGAAGAAGCGCAGAGTCACGCGTTATGATGCACTAATTTTGGAGAATAGCACAGGGATACCCAAGCTGACCTTGCGGCGACGCAGAGACAGCAGCAGTAGTAAGTCCAACGAGCCCAGTGAGGCTCAGGTTAACTCTGCCAAGATCAGCATTAAGTTCAGCAAGGATCACAACATGGACACAGGAAGCTCTTATATTGCCCGGTTGAACAATGGCTTCAGTCCTGTGGCCCATGCAAGCTCCACCAAACTGAAGATACAATTGAAACGTGAGGACGAGCATTTAGTCACGCCAGCATATCTTGGTGAGACCAAATTCAGCAGGAGTTCCTTTGACCTTTTAACAGGTGAAGCACAGAATATCAATCATAGGAACAACCATGTAGATGAACAGCCTTCATCTGAGGAGGAGGACGAAGACGATTTCTTCCCTCTTCCACCAGCAAAACGTCTTCGGCTCATTGTTGGGAAAGATTCAATAGACATTGATATCTCCTCCAGGAGGAGGGAGGATCAGTCATTAAGGCTCAGTGCATAAGCTCTGAGGGTCATCTTTAGACCCGATTGTACATAAAATAAAGGTGACCGTAAAAGTCACTGACAAGAGAGCATGCTAAAATGTATAGTTAATGGAGATAAGTGTATATTGTTCAAAGAATGCACTTCAGTTGATGTTGAAATGAACATTAGAGTTGAAAACATTTTAAATACCTGTTTACTGAAGTGGGGTATGTATGTAATGTCAGTCTGATGCTCAGACTGTTGTTATTTTTAATAGTGTGAATCATTTGGGGAAAATCCATCATAGGTCTTGTAGCATCATTTACATTTTTAAAAACAACAGAATTGACAGTGGTCCATTAATAAGGAGGATTTTTGGCTATTTTCCCCCACTCATGCCATTATTCAAATCTAAGAAGCCTTCATTACATTTGCCATTGTTTCCAATCATTTGAAGAAGCAGTTTTTTTTGCTGGTGACCTACATAATGCAAGATAATTGCTTGTTTTCTGACTAAACATATGTCATGGGTCAATGCTTGCCTGATGGATTTGACCACTTTTGACAAACTGATAATTTATTTGCTCTTAGGTTTCTGTGACCCTTCTCAGTACTGCATAACAAACATTCCAATCATAGTGAAACCTGAAGGTTTATTCATTTTTAAGATCGTTTCAGCTTGTTTTTTCTCATTTTCTTGCTTTGGGTCTTTATAATACAGCTCTTGATGATAATGACCACTTGACTTGGCTGGAATATCTTGACGGCTGTTTCCTTTTAGATCATTACGTTTGAGTATATGACAATGAACCCTATTCTTATTAGTGTATGGATTTGTCATTACTGACATGGAAATGGAAGCAGCCTTTTAAGTAATTCACATATTACATTTTTTTGTTGTTACTGTATCTCCAAATGGCAGCATGGTATTGTAGGATTTTTTTTCTTTTTGTCATCCCATTCTTTCCTAAAACATGAGACATTGTAAAAAAAAGCCAATTATCTCAAGCCAATGATATTTTTAAAGCTGAAATCACTAGATTTAATTTCATCATGGCAGCATTTTACCAGTGTCTGTCACCTTAATCACAGCATGTAACATCTGCCTTCAGTAGCTAGCTTCAGACAGGATATGAAGACAGATGGTTGTTGAATTGGAAGAAAAGCTATTGTCACTTCTCAGACAGCACAAGGTGCCTTATAATGGGCCCCTGAAATATCAGCTTTTTGTTACTGGCCTCACACATTAGGTATCTTTCTTTCATTGTTACTCTGTTCTGTCTCTTTTTTCTGATGGTAATCGAAAAAGCTGGGAATCAATGCTAAACATATCAAGTGATGCTTGGAGATGAATGTTAAGTGTTCATATCACCAGCAGCTGTGAACTGGACTAGATGTTGTCTTCCCTGTATACAATTTCCATTGCACCAGTTCTGCCTGGTGCACCATTTGTGTCCTTTGTAAAGTTACCTGTTAAAATCCTGAATCCTGAAGTGTGAATAGATGTTTATAAGGGTATGGGGTACAGTTTAAATAGAATTCTAAAAAAGGAGGCAAAAGTTATGTTGCCCACCATTTAAAATTTATGTTCTGTTCTTATTTAACAGTTTTGAATACTTGAAATTAAGATAAAGTCCCTTTGTGAAAATAACTGCAATTCTCAGTGTCTTGTTTTCAGTTTGTTTTTGCACACAAACTGAATAATCCAAGCAGTCGTACTGACCAAGCTACTTGCAGCGTTTCACAGTCCCAGTCTGTGTTTGACCTCCACATCTAGTAGGCCTGTCACAATTGCTGCACAATTGTTTAAGATCATTTACTTAACCAGTTATTTTCCATAGTTATTAGATTTCACATTCATATTAATTCACTTCAGCTGTTATCATTAGTTGGATTGAAAAGTTCATTTACATAATTTATATTTCAAGACATTTTTTGTTTTAATGTTGATAAGTTCTGAATAATAATTTATTCAAATGTGAAATGAAATATTCTAATACTGTGAGATTCCAGTTATACCAACGCTAGTAGTAGCCCAGTACCTTGGCTGTGAAGACTTTTTGTAAAACTCCAAATCTGAAAAGGTTGATACAGTAAAATCAGAACACAATCAGAAAATGTATCATGGATGAGGTTTGCTTGAGGTTAGTCTCACCACAGTACCTTTACAGTTGTAAAACTATTCAAACTATTCTAGCAAGACATTGATCCAGTATTGATACTGTTTTTTTTTTTTAAACTATCAATACTGGATCAGTGTCTTGTTACAAACTGGATTCCAAAAAAGTTGGGACACTAAACAAATTGTGAATAAAAACTGAATGCAATGATGTGGAGATGGCAAATGTCAATATT
>BRDA01002413.1:41940-52520 GCA_036984385.1 Crenuchus spilurus
TTCAATAGAGTTTTGTGTGAAATTGTCAAATTTGCCTTTTTTCCTCTGTTTTTTGTGTTGTTCCAATACACACAAAGGAAATAAACATGTGTATAACAAAACATTTGTAATTGCAATAATTTTCAGGGGGAAAAAATTCAGGGGTGCCAACACTTTCGGCCATGACTGTATAAACCTTGTTGAGTATATTGTTTTATAAGTTGTAATGTGAGGCTTAATCATACGTTCAGTTTACAAAGTCTGATATTTATATACTTAGTCTGATATTTATATAATTAGTCTATTTATATAATTAGTCTGATATATTATGACTCTGATATTTATATAATTACTCTGATATTTATATAATTATATACAGCTATGACATGTTCGGCATTGTAGATAACTATTATATGTTAGATATTGTGCGACTTATTGTACAACCTATGTTGTACTGTTGTGTCAAAAGACTGTTATTGTTGTGTTAACTGACTTACCTTCATGTTGGACTGCTCGGTTAAAATGTAATTTGAGATGACTCCTAAGTTTACTGGCTGATGTTGGCTTATAATACTCTACGGAGCAAAACGGGTAATGATATTTGTCGCAGCATATGTCACATCGCTCATATATCGGCAACGATCTTCCGTCTTGTATGGAAATATGCATTACAACATATAACCGTCGCAAACCTCCTTTAACATTCGCAGTTTACATGTGTTTACCGCGTATGCGCTGCCACTGGCGCAAAACTGCTGGCGTAAATCCGTGGCTCTGTGGCTCTGCAGTCAGACCATTCTCCGTATGGCCCGCACTGGTAGGGCAGCCTATAGTCACGCTGCCCTACAGACCGCACAGAGAGCAGCGTCTTAAAGGAACATAAACGTAGCCGACAAAAAAGACAAAACAACTTTTCTTTTCATTATTTAAGACATCGAAAATACCGACATGGGCAAAATGACGTCCGTTATTGTCATAAATTTCGGTATCGGTAAATTTTCGGTTTATCGCCCAGGCCAACTGCGAACAGTACCTCCTCAATGTACCTGGTCATCAAAGCAACACCAAATGAAACTGCCATGCCATAATTTAATAGACACACAAAAAACTATGGAGGATATCAAAGGAAAGCTGTCCTTGACTGTTATGTGGCCGTTCGTCACAGAAAGGAGACAATTTTTGTTTCCCCAAGAGGCTGAAGGAAGCAAGTCAGAAGATAGATAAAAAAAAAAACAGAATAATTTGGGAAATACCACAGATGAGAGTTCAGACAAAATGAGCAATGCAAGAGATTCTCTCTGACCATTCAGTAGCCTGCAGTGTTTTAACTTTTATCAGCAGCTCATTAAGAACCTTGAATTCTTTTCAGATATTTTTTTTTCTTTCAATCACTTCATTTCAAATAAAGCTAAGATTAGTGTTAATTTGAATTAAAGATCAGGAGGATAAGCAAAATTTGTAGCGGGCACTCTATAAAGTGTTATCAAACTTAATAGAAATTAGGATTAGAATTAAAATGTTATCCTTAATTGAAAAATATTTGAACCTCAATTTTCCAGATTCAAAGAAAATCAGTAGGCTACTGTAGCAGGCTATTGTAAGGTAGAATATTACACTTGTCAAAATCTGATTTACCTATGTATAGGTGAGTATGACATTACATTAACAATCCTCAGTTGTATTCCTATTGCCTAACTGGTTGCGTGACTGAAAACACAAGCACACATCGTTGTCGTCTCCAACAATTAGAACAGGAGCTAAACAAGCAACTTTCTTCACTAACTTTCCTTTCTGCTTAATGCAATTCCTTATTCGATACCAGGTATGTCCTCTATCACAAGAAACAGTCTGAAACATACATAAAGTGGCACTTCACCTGCTGGGCTCAGCAGTGGCCTCAGCCATCAGTGCATCACATCTGTCATTTTTCTCAATAAAAAGCGAACATTTGATTACTTCTATAAATGAAAGCAGACATAACGTAGACTGCAGAATTCATCATTAATCATTTTGATATCAGTAATGTGTCTTTTTAACAAGGACACAAGGTGCCTTGCAAAGTCTTAGTGCTTCACATTGGCTCCTTAGAGTTTAGTTACATAGTCTTTAGTCAATGCTCATTACTGATTACGTAAAATAAATCTAGGTCTAGGATAAAAACAGAATAAAAATAAGTCTAGGATGCTGTAGAAATGGTTCAAACTAGTAGTGGATTATCGACACTCCTTTGATAACTCCTCAGTTTTTCTAGTCATTTATTGCAGTTGAAGTCATTCAAGTCCAATTAATAGCTTGAAATTATATAAAGTTAAGTAGTGAACTGCCAGGGGTTAAAAAAAAGTTACCAAAAACTGAAAATTAATTTACATTACAAAATTACACAAAAAGACTTTTGTCAGGAACATGAAATGGGTTAACAGCAGAAAGCTGTTCTGCAGTAATGGAGGTGGATCTAGCCTTGAATGTTGGTGCTATCAATTCCTACAGAGTGAGAGGAACCCTGAGCTACCACAGCACTCTGCAGCGCCATGCAGTACCCTCAGGTATGGACCTAGTTGGTCAGGGGTTCATCCTACAGCAAAAACAAGATGGTCAGCATGAAAACATGGAGTGGAGCACAGTGTCCAGACTTAAACCCCATCCAGCTGATTTGGGATGAAGTGAAAAGAAAAGCAACCTTCAAGTGCCAATTTTATGAGAACTTCAACAGATTTTTGAAGAACTATCTGAATAATATTTGATGTCTATTTTAGAAAGAATGCCAGAAGTGTGTGCATCCGTTATATCAAAGGCGGCTACTTTGATACGTCTAAAGTTAATAATACATTTTGGTCTATAAATTGATTCTATGAGTTCCAACTCTAAGTGCTTATTTCTACTATGCTTTCATTTCAGACTGCAATGAGACATTAAACTGAATAATTTGCAAAAAATGCCCCGAAAAATGGGGGTGTTCTAAAACCACCAGTAGTGTACCTTGGTCATTCAGTATACCTGCTAAAATTGGTTATAAAAGTACAAGGTGTCATTACAACGGTCATATCGCAACACTCTTCACCTGACGCTGTGCAGTCAGTAACAGTCTGAGGTAGCTCAGTCCAGCTATGTTTCTTATCTCCTGATCCCACAGACAATACTTAATGGACAACCTGCTATGTTTGCTTTCTCGCACACTGCATAAGACTACACCTCACTTAGAAATGCCTCAACCTGGCAGTCTGGTTCTCAACATGCTAGGAGGTTTTGCTACAACCTGAAGGGGTTTTAATATTCACCAAAATTTACCAGTGCCTGGACACATGTTAGAAATGCTTTACTTAAGAAATTCAGAGTGAAAAAAAAAGATTTAGATCTATTTTAAAATTTAATGTATTTTTTATGATAGTCATCAAAATATTTTTTTAAACTACAGGAAATGAATTTACTGGATATGGACAAGGCAAATCTATTCTAGTCACTGTAGAAAGTGGGGGTGTGGCTAATGTACATGGGTAATCACCATCATACTATTTACTGATTTTCATTAAGTCTGTCCAAAGATGCATAACAAAATGAGCTATTTGGGGCAATCTGGGGTTTGGTTATTTGTGATCATTATTTTTAGATATTGCTCTTGCCTACACTATGTCTATAAAAACAATACGAGACAGAATCGAAGGTATAACAGTGGCAAAAGCGTAAGAGGAAACAATATTGTAAAGGTAGGGGCAAGGTACTCCGTTCCAATTTTTGGTGGCAGTAAAACAGTGCCATATGTAAACCACCATTTCTTACTTTTAACTCACTGATAGGTACAAGCAGGTTTCAGTAGGTACTTCACATCAAAAATACTTTTTCTATGTTTTTAAAGTAATTAAGGGAGCACATATGAATCTACTAACTAAGTCGGTATTAGTGCAGGTAAACTACCAAGGATGGCACCTACCACCACTAGAAAAAAATCAGAGAAACATGTAAACTATTCCACAAGTTATATAGGTCCTTTATCCAAAACTCACACACAAAAAAAATGTAATAATAAAGAGTTAATTATTAATGTATAATATATAAAGGCTTTTCAGCCACAAGACAAACCTGATCAACTGATTCAGATAAACATCCATGGCTTTCATATACAAGATGGATACCATTACAGGCATTAATAATTCTTTCCTGGAAATGTGCAGCACGTTTTTGAGGTAGTCTGGAAAAGTTGCTTGGGGACATTTTCAAGCTGTGCAAAAGCTTTTCAGTGGAGCTGAGGTCAGAATGATGACAGAGCCTTGGTGACATTCCCTGTTTAATATTCAAAGACACTGCAATGAAGCTTCAGCCCTGTATTTGGGTTTCTCTTGCTCTATATACCTATATTTTTCCCAAATTGTGAAATTAACCTGCAGCTCTCTGATTCCACTTCAACATTTGATACACCTCTTAACTAAAGTAAATATATTCAAATACCTTTAAATTGCTGCAACAATTTCTGAATAAAGATGGTAACTGAGGTCAGAGTCTTTTAACCTTTCTTCAGGCAACTTGAATCATACCTGTGTCATTAGCAGTGCAAGTGTGTTAGTACTACAAAGTGCTGTTGCATTAGTAATGAGAGAGTAGAATGGAATATGAAGGATTAATGATTGGGGGACTATTAGAGGAGCCTTAGAATAATCGCTAGTTTTCAAGACTGAATCAGAATGTATAATGAGAGTAAGAAGTGGATTATGTAGTTTATCAAATATGAACATGAAACACAGACATGAAAATCAGAACAAAATATAAAAAATAGAACAGTGTTCATATGCAAAGTAATGGGACCACTCACATTATGCTATTTTTTTGTGATTTCTGTCATAATAGTTTACCTGCATATGATCCAAGCCCTTAGAAACTTAATCATTATAAAACTTGTACAAATCAGCCAGCTGTGTGTAGTGAATATTAGCAATATCAGCGGTAAACCCCCAGTTATAATTGTAAACTGCTCGCTTAATAACTGGATGGTTACAGTGACCAATAGCTAATTCATTAGGCTGAAATGCCATATAATTAATTCATAACATTTAAATATTGTTTTCATGTTTAAGTAACTGCCAGATGTGGAAAAAATGAGTCATGTAACATGAATAAATTACACCATTCAAACTCTTCAGAAAAGATCTGATGTCAGAGTGAAAAAGTTTCCTAAACTAACAATGAGTGTAACCTGAATTAAGGTAGGTATATACTCCCAAAAAGTCAATTGGCTTCCTTGCAATCTTTCAAGCATGATATCTCTGGTATTTTTTAAGATTTCTCTTTGATTTTTGGAGTACTGATACTTTATATATTTCTTCATGGGATGATCTCAGCATTTTTTGATCAAACCTTTGTAAGTACTAGATTAGCAGGCTTGAATATTTAATTAGGTGCAAAAAAATGACAAAAATCAAAACTTGTCTTTATCTTCAATATGTTTCATCTGTATTTAATTTCCTTCCATCAGGACATGAGTTTATTGGTTATAAATAAAAGTCCAAAAAATAAAGTCAAAATCTTTAGTGGTTTTTGAGATATACCGTTTAGAAAATACATAACTTTCTGCCTCTCGGTGGCCATATTGGATGCTAATTTGCATAATTTATGCAAATTATGTAACCTAGGAATTATTTGTCATTTACTGATTCATATGGTTCAAAAAAACATTATGAATCATTTAATGTTAGACATTTTAGTTTGGGAGTATATACCTACCTTAAGTACCTCTTTAAACCTACTGAAGCTTTAAAGAATAAATCAAATAAGAAAATACTCAAGAAGCCATATAATGACTGTCAGAATAACCAGATGAAGACACAAACATACTCTGACTACAGAGCCACAATAGCTGTGAAAAAAGGAGCTTGCATCAGAAGTTGCACACCAAAAGGGCAATTCATAGTCCAGTCAACGCATCACTTGACAAATTAAATTATTGTAGACAGACGTCACACCAGAGACAAAACGCCTGATTACAACATCTGATAAAAGGCATAGTTTTGGGTATTGTGGGTGGATTCATAAATTAGCTATGTTAAAGTTTCTATCATTTGTAGCTTAACTTTAGCTGACTTAACCTTAAATGACCATCTCAGAAACAGTCATAAATGTGGATATTTTTATAGACGTATTAAGTCTCTCCTCATATTTTATACAATGTAGGATAAACACAGCCCCACACAATCACCACGGCAGTACTCCAGAACATAGAACTTCTGAGATTCGATTCAATCAGAGTGTGCAACAGTGTATGCATGCACGCAACACACATTGTGACACTGCAGCAGACACAAATTTTGTCTCATGTCAATTTGAGTTGAGAGGCACTTGTCACTTAGACTATAAATTGACCTTAAGACATGTACAATGTACATTCCTACTCAAATGTTGTGGTCACCCATTAAATTGAATATTTTTCAAGGCAATTTACTTCCTCAGATTAAATTTTTTGCACACTCCAGAATTTGACCTCTGCATTTAAGCCATCCATGCAGTGAACACACACACACACTTTCTCAAAGCTTAGTGTGTTCACATGTGCCCAAAGCTGTTTGCAGCCCTATCCATGGCACTTCAGTCATGACCTGCCCGGGATCAAACCAGCGACCTTCCGGTCACAAGACCAGATCACTAACCACAAGGTCATGGCTGTCCTTACTAATATACTATATACTATATCTGTGGATGATGAATCTTCTACACTCAATCTTCTATGGCAAAAAGATGAGGTTTCAATAGTGTCACTGCTTTTTAGTTCAATTTCAGTGTCTCCCACAAGCTGACAGTGAATTTATAGACTTTAGTAAAGCAGATTATGTAAGGCCACATGGGACACTTCCTCAAACACATACTTTAGTTGAAAAATGCTTACAACTCTTTCTGGTGTTTACTGAGGTTTACAATCAAACATTTCCTATTCTACTATGCAAAGTGTTTGAGGGTTGTTTATGGACCAATAGTGTTATAGTGCTTACTGATGTTTATGGACTAATCTCATATTCTAGTGGTTATTCATGCTTAACAAGGTGGTTTTGACTAATATCTCTTATTTTAGTGTACAGAGTACTTAGTGAAGTTATGATTTCAATGATATTCTTATATCCCACACTTTGTACTACAGCCTATAAGTTCACCATGAACTACTTGTGGGAAACACCAAAAATCACTGATACAGTCCTACCAAACCATTTTACCATAAAAATTGTGATAAAACCACAATTTGATAGATCCACAAGTTCCAAATCCAAAATTAATTTTCCTCTGAAATAAAAGCATGTCATGCTGGAAAATTATGGGTGACCCTAAACTTTTCAGTGGTTGTGTAAACAGTTGAGACACTTCTGTTAGCAAGACGGTTTTTTCTCAACTTAAAATTTGGATCCCAAAATTACCCTGCAGACTTCAGACACACAAAGTACACACACATATAAAGTGAGAGTAGCTATGAGTCACTGAGCTGTTCTGACAACCCCTCCCATTCCATTCCCTCTCCTCGTGTCCTCATGTGGATCCCAAAAAAAGCTGACACTACCACACAGCTCAAAATAGCTCCCCAACAGTGCAAAAATAAGCCTCAGTCTGGTCCAGAGAGAAAAGAAGCAAAAAAGGAGGAGGGAAACAGGGAGAGGTCATCAACTGCATGTGAAGTCACGTTTTATAGCAGCCTGCTTAAATGGTCAGGCAGCCTGTCCATCATAGTTCAGCAGGGAGTAGGACAGGAAGTGAGAGAGACCAAAAGTGATTGTGAGAGAAGACTAGACAACAGTTGTCAGAGTTAATCTCTTCTATGGCCAACACACCACAAAACACATGTAGGGCTCATAGAAACAACAACAAGGCTGTGAGACCACAGAACCAGAAGGAAACATACAAGCTCCACTAAGATCAGTCATCATGACAATGACAAGAGTACAGTTTCAGTTTAAACTGTACCAAGGACAGAAAGCCTTCATACTGTTGGCTGTATTCCTTCAAATGTGATTTAGACAAGATCATGAGTAAGTGAGAGAGAGCGGGAAATGATCTATACAGTGTTTACGTACGTATCTCTGTTCATTCTGGAAAACATCAACGTGTGACTGAATAAACAGCATGTTGATTCTCTCACTTTGATGTAGTTGCACCATTTCACAATATGCAGACATGTTAGTCTTTAAAACACTAACATTAACATGATGTGAAGGGGAAAAAAAACATCTTAAAAAAAAAAAAGAGAAACAAATCTCGGAACAGATTTTTGCCATCACTGATCTCTCTGAAAATGAAAAACAAAATTAACTCACCCACCTACCCTGAATAGTACATCAAACAATACTACTGTATTTAATCAGTAAGCTAAACAGATCTGCATGGCCTGAAGCCTGCTGTCTTATCTTGAAAAAATAATGCTTTTCTAGCTTTGTGAATTGCTAAATTATTTTAATTTTAAAACTTTTAAACTTTATCATTTTAGGTAAATACAGGCACAGACGGACATCATCATGACAAATTACACCATGTCATTATTCAACAAAAACTAGGCCAGAATGCAGAAGCATTGTGGGAAAAATTAAGTACCATTCATAGGAATTAAGAGGGTAAGCATCAGCCAGGTGCTGAAAATTCCTTGATTGATCATCAGCAATGTGACCAACTCTATAAAAGCTTACATTTTGGCAGTTTACACACCAACACAATGGTAAAACAGGGTGCAGCACAGCACATAACACATGCTGTTGGAGCATCTGGCACAGTCTCGCACTACAGCAGATCAGGACTCCATGTTACTGCTGGGAGACCAGTAAAACACTGATACATGCACATGAACACACAGCCGTTCAGTGCCTCAGCCACTGCATGGCTTTCTACTGTAGTAGGGGGTGGTCCACTGACACAGATTAAGCTCGAGTCTTGGATTGCTCAAGATCATACAATCTGTGCACATGTCTATGTAAGACAAGCATTAATGTGGAATAAGACTGTCCACATAATTCAAGTAAAAAGAGAGGTAGAGGTGAAAGAGAGCACATGCAATAGAGAGAGAGCATGAGGCCGAGAGAGAATATATGAGAAAGAGCAACAATGAACTTAACAGCAAGCATGCAAGGAAAGAGAACAATTTCAGCTTTCATTTCAGGCAGACTCATCTCAATTTCTTCTACAAAAACCAGAGCCTCAAGAGACTTTCAGAGGCAGGATCAGGTTCAACACTGAATTTCTACTTGTGTTAATGGAGGATATATGATGAAATTATGCATTCACCCAAGTTTTGGTGAATTTCTCCTTTTTCTTTCATACTAGCTCATGTCCCCTGTCACTTAAACATGTGCACACACGCTTCAGTCTCAATACACATTTGACTAATCTTTGTTTTAAACAAATTTAATCTGATTAATCCTATGTTAAAGCTACTGGGACCTAACTCTCCCAAACCTATCCATAGATACAGAGCTCCTGTTCCATGTTGCAGTGGATTTTTATCAGATCTGTGACGCCACTCTATTCTTTCAAACTCATTCTATTGTTCCAATAAACGTAAAAGATGTTACAGCAACTGAGCATCAAGTCCTCAGCGCTGCCAATCTAAGCAATAAATCCTTTATTTCCAAATGTAATTTGTTAGTAAGAAAAGAAGCCCTGTGGGCCAACTGTACTTCAGTATTCTAGTGGGCTTAAATCGGCCCTGCTAAAGAGAACTCCTTTTCTAATTTGCTGACTCAAAACAGTTATTATGGAGAAGTTAGAGGTCAAGAGCAAGGCTGCCAATTCCACAGATTCTTGCTCAGGCTGACACTTTAAATTTAGCATCTCTATTCCATCATATTCCACAATGCACAAACACACAGCAGACTGACACCTACATTTACAGACATTAGGCTCAAACATGGCAAATGGCATTCAGGAACACTAACATCACAATGGGTGCATGCTTTAACGCAAAGTCATTGCAAAAGCAAATGTGTTAAGAATGTAAGACAAAATATACAGCACAACCACGCAGATGAAAAAACACTTTATAATTTAACAGGACTTTAACAAAAGATTTGTTTCCAATGAAATATATGTCTAAGCACATTACTAAGGATGTGACTGAAAAAGTGGACAGTAAGACCAACCGTGGCTTTACTGCTAACTCAATCCAGGGGTGAAACCATATGAGATTTTCACAATATGATAACTGTCAGAAAATATCGTGGTACCACAGAATTTCACATATTACAATGCCGTACTGTACCCCCCCCGCCCATCCGATTATAGAAGAAGCTGAATCAAGCTGCATTCTCGACAAGAAACGTGAGAGAGAGACCTACAGACAGTCAGTGTGAGACAGACAGAGAGACAGAGAGAGACACAGAGAGACAGAGAGAGACACAGACAGAGAGACAGAGAGAGACACAGAGAGAGAGAAACAGAGAGACAGAGACACAGAGAGAGAGAAACAGAGAGACAGAGACACAGAGAGAGAAACAGAGAGACAGAGACACAGAGAGAGAGACAGAGAGACAAAGACGCACAGAGAAGCAGAGAGACAAAGACGCACAGAGAGGCAGAGATCCAGAGAGAGAAAGAGACACGCAGAAACAGAGAGACAGAGAGAGAGACACAGAGACAGAGAGACAAAGAGAGAG
>BRDA01002413.1:63603-77075 GCA_036984385.1 Crenuchus spilurus
ATATATATATATATATATATATATATATATATATATATATATATTTCCTCTATGCATATTCAGTATTATTAGTTGCATAAAGATTTAATACAAAAGTTTTATATGCAAAAGTATAATTGATTAACTTGAGAATATTTTAAGAAAACTTATTGTAATATCAAAGTGTACTGATAGAAAAAAAAAAACTGATAGAATGAGACATCCTCTGACATTTCAGATCAAATGCTAGCAGTCTCTTAACTGACTGTGGTTTTGCTGTGCTCAGAGTGCCGGGGTCCAGATTGTGAGGCGGCTCACAAAGATCAGGCCCCTTTGAGGACGGAGCAGCTTTTGATAAACCCTTCAAATGCATTAGTTCATTATCAAATCCCAACACATGTTTCAATTAAGTTCATTGTTGTTCAAAAAGCCAGCATTATCTTGAAAGGGAATTAAAATGTCTGACCACGACAGACGGTCCTCAGTAGATTTTTAATAAGCCCCTATCGGTTTTAAGTTTGAGAGAGCGAGAGACAGAGCGAGAGAGAGAGCGAGACAGTAAGCAAGCGAGACAGCGAGAGTGAGAGAGATGAAACACAAACTAACTAAACAGTGTGTATAAATAAAAAAGGGGATGGGGAAAAAAAGATACTAAGCTCCATGAATCTGTTAAGTCCTAATCACTTTTGATCACACTATTAGATCAATAAGCACAAAGAAGTGATAGTGAGACAGGAATAAACAATTAACTAACAGCTACAGAGAAGATGCCTCAAAAAATCAATCATTCAAAGTTCAAAAGGACTAACAGACTTGGAGAGCTAATTCTCCAATCTCCCAAAGGGCTTGTTGGAAAGGAGAACTTCAACACTGTGTGATGCAAAGTTGCTTTGATTCACACATCCCACTATATAGTAGTAAATTTGTGAAAGCCTACTGGGTGTTACAAACCCTAAAAGACAGGGCTTCAGTTATCCTGCCCATCCTAAACTATAGGTTCAAGATTTCACAGCTGTTGAACCTTGCCCTGGAACAAAGCACAAGAGCCTTGGAAATTGAGACTTTCTTTTCTGTCTACTCATTTCAATGTAGGCAACATCAGCTAGTTGACAGTGCCATTTGAAACTGGGCATGGTAATAGCACCAGTTCCTTGGAGCTTGACTGAAGCGTTAATGTTCAGGGGCATTGCACAATCGGACCCACACATGCACCAATATGCATGGAACAGTCGAGATGATATTAGCTCATCAAGCCTGCCAAATCAAAAACGAAGGAAAGCTCAACTGCTCAACCAATGGGAAGGCAACCAATGGGAAAGCAAGACACTACCACTATGACCCGTGGATCGCAAGTTCGAATCCCAGTCATGCTGTTTGCCATCAACAGCCGGGGCCCAAGAGAGCAAAAACTGGCAGTGCTCTCTCTGGGTGGGTAGATGGCGCTCTCTCTCCCTATCATTTTCACGTTGCAATATCTGCTGGCTCAGGCATCTACTGATTGGTCCAATCAGAGCTGGGGACCCTGTGTGCCTTCCTCAGATAGGCTCTCCAGTGACAGTGTATCAGCGGTGGTTCGAAAAGTGGTGGTGGCTGCATCACACGCAACGGAGGAGGCTTGTGCTTGCTTGCACCCTCCTAGAGTCAGGGACATTGCAAAGTGATGGGGAGAGTGGAGGATGGAGGGGACGGGCTAATTGGCTACCACTACATTGGGAAGGGGATAAAATTGGCAAAAACCTAGAATTATTTTTTTTTAAATCCATATTTTTTTAAATCTACTTAATAAATGCAAATGTGGGGTCTGCTTTTACAGATATTTTCTGCAGGCTACAATTTACTATTTCTACTACAATCATGTCTTTCTCCATAAAGCAATTTATCTTAACTGCAAATCTCCTCATTGCCACACAACTGGCAATTTCATTATCGTTTTCCATTACTGCCACTACAACCTTTACATTTTAAATATCATACAAATAATTAAAGCTTCATGCATATTACATTGTACTAAACCATGTGATGGATAGAACATATCTATCTGCTTATTGCTCCCGCTCGGTTTTGTAGTGGCATTAGTGCAAAACTGTGCTTTTACACTTCCTTCTAGATGTACTCACAATGCACCATCCATAAAAAACAGTATGGGCTGGGAGAAAGTGATACAGTACGTTCTACTCATGCATCATTTTATCAAGATTTAATCAAGATTAAATGAGATAAGAGGTTACTGTATAGCATGATAAAGGATAAAAAGGTGCATCAGCTGTGTATGTACTTCAGATACAAGACAGCATTTTCTTCTAGTCAAATAACACCAAAGATCGCCTTGCTCATTCACAAACGGTGTGCACAACCAGACAGAAACACTATTCTTACTTCGTGCCTCTGATACCCTCTCTGCGGACTGTAGCAAGTCCCTCTGCAACCAGAGACTCAGCAATGTTCTCTCCTGATGTGTCTGGAGTGAGAAACATGAAATGACATTATTAGGGTGGCAACAAGTAATCATCATTATTGATATCAATAGCAATAAATCAAATGTGTGATAAGTTGGCTTGATTGTGATCACATTATTAACAAAGGGAAAATACAAAAAGCTCTCTATATAGATTGTGTTTATCTGTGTTGTTGCATTTCAGTATTCAATCATGTGGAATGTCAAATGTTTCTGAAAATGTTGATCATGTATATGTTTACTGCTATCTACATGAGGTGAGCATGCTTCACATGGCTGGCGACCAGGCTTTAAGTGGTCAGTAATATCAACATTTATTACATGATGTTACAGAACACACATTTTTTTATCTTCATCATTAGTAAAAAATATTTCAGCAATACAACGTTTTTGTACAACTGACATCACAGTGCTTGGACTGCCAAAAAATATTTTCTACCAGCTCCATATACTATGATTTTGAATGCAATCAAACAGTAATCTTAGAGGGCTACTAAAGGGCTAAAACATATTTGGCACATATGCAACCATAACAGGAACCATGGACATTAAAATGCTTCTGACTAGGGTCATCTCTGATCAGCACTTGCCTTTTAACACCAATAAATGCAGTGAGGTTGATTATTGGTCAACAGCGAGCTTTCAGTCTGAGCAATTATAGTTTGTCAGGTTTATCACAAAGCTGCTATTCTCCGTGAGCTGGATAGTTAAAGTCAAAAAGTGATAATTTTCTAACAGTTCATATTTCTGAGATCTTCTCCTTTAGGGGACTCTTCTCCAAAGTCATCAGGCTAACCAAAAACACTGTGCAACACTGTGAAAAAATGCAAACATTAGTACTTACCCTTTCCCAAGTACACCATTCCATACTCACGGCCCTGCTGGGTTTTGATCTCCACATTGAAGCACACTTCCTTGCCAATCATTTTTTTGCGCAGGAACTCACGGGCCTGGAAAGCCCATGGCTAAAGAACACACATATGAAAAGTCAGAAAGGGGTAAGACTGCCTGACCACAAGAAGGAGCTACCTGGTAATTTATTAAGTTGCTTTGCTACAGAATGTAAAATTTCTTCTCAGTAAAAGTTACATTAAAAAGCTTTTTTTTTTTTCATTTCTGCCAAAAAATACATTAAAATAGCATGAGTTTTTTTTCCAAAATTTAATTAAAACAGGCAAACTGTCACTTTATATTAATTTCCCGTGACGTGACATTTCAAGATTTTGCTTTAATATTGATAAGTATGGCCCATATGCATAGAAGCTTCATTCAGACTCTAGAACTTCTGATTTTCATGAGCATATCACACACACATTCAAGTTTGTGAACCCTTTAGAATTTTCTATATCTCTGCATAAGTTTAACCTAAAACACCATCAGATTCACATACTTCTGCCAATCACAATCATGTAATATTGGATCATTTTCTGCAATAAATGACCAAGACTAATATTTTATCTCATAATATAAAAAACAAAAGTTCACACCTTCAAGTACCACTGTGTGTGTGTACGTATATTATATAGTTGATATACCATATCAATATCAACTTATTATATCAAAGAATACATTTGCATGGAGGGTCATTCTCAGCACTACAGTGACACTGACATGTTGGTGGTGTTTTGGAGAGTGTTGTGCTGGTATGAGTGGATCAGATACAGAAGACCTGCTTATGTTTTTAAACACTTCAGTGTCACTGCTGGAGTGAAAATAGTGCACCAAGCCAAACTATCTAGCCAACAGGGTCCTGTGAGCAGGTTCCTGTAACCACCAATGTAGGACTAGAGGATAACCAAAACAAACTGGGCAGCAACAGATGAGCTACTGTCTCTGACATTACATCCACAAGGTAGGTGTTTCTAAGAGTGGACAGTAATGCCTAGTTCACACTACACAATTACAGCCCAGTTTTCCAGTCTGCAACCAGTTTTTTGTGAATCGCTCTGCTCAGAGGCGCATCGGGGAAGACTCAGTGCGAACTGAAAGACGCTTGGCGGGCCGTCGTCAACTGATCGCCGACCAGTCGCAGACACGCGGAAGATTTAACATGCTCAATATCGGAGATCCAGTCAGGAAACTAGGTCAAGCGAAGTAACTACGTATAACCAGTTGGATCACGTAGAGAGATAACAACAAGTCTGTTGATGCAATCTCTCTGTTATTGCTATTGTGAGGGCACTGGAGAAATAATGTAATTATATCTATGATCAGTGTAATGGACAGATGAAATAAAGCTGGTAACAGTATGTATGTAATATTGTTAACATCTAATTAATGTGTGCTCTCACTGTGGTGATATTTTTGTAGGTCTCATTTTGACAAGTGAAAAACTATGAAAGTAAAATTGGCAGTTCTGGTTTGAAGGCACCCGATGTTGTGCGTGTATCTTTTTCCCTTCTGTTAATATACCCATTTGTTGGGTTCTATTTTGTCCTAAAAATGGCAGCAGCAGCAAATATAACTGTAAATGTACTGCTAGCTCATAGCCTGCGTTATGTACACCAGCTCATAGCCAGTGCGTTGTATTTCGCATTCATAGCCAGCGCGCGCTGTACTGCACTCTCATAGCCAGAACACTGGCTACACTGTTCTGTTATCATGACAAAACGTGTGAAAAATCGCATAGTTCGTGACCCCGCATTGCCAACCAGTCATGTAGCGTGAATGGCACAATGACCGACGACTCAAAAAAGTTTTGTAGTGTGAACCAGGCATAAGTTGATACAATGGCCAATTAGTGTAGATATAAGAAGGTGGTCATTAGACCCTGGAACACAGTAGTTTGTTTGTTTTAGATAAGGTGGGACAGTTTGGGTCCTAAAGTGAGACAACACTCCACTCTAGTCTATTTAAAAGTACAGAAAAGATTGAACCTTCTGCAATCATGAAGTAGCTTAACATTTCAAAATAATAATTGTGAACAACTGAGGCTTCCACAAGTCCTTGAATTATAATATTCCCTACTCTATTATTCTGTGCTCTCTCCTCATGGAGTTTCAACTGTACTTGCAACCGTTTCAACATTATATTTGTCTTGATTATCCTGGTTAGGTGCCAAAAAATCTATTAAATAATTTATGCTGAATTATGTCTGTAGACAACATTATGATATCAATTTTAATATAAACTATATGCTTAAAAAGAGCATTCTTGCTCAAGTCAATGCATGTAAGCTTGTCTATATTGTACCACAGAGAGGCATTAATAAGTTAGGCTACAGTTATTTACCTATTGCTTGTATCAGTACACATACATAAGGCCTGATGGCAAATATAAGTCTTAAAAACACAGTAAGTGATCAGAACACAAAAGCTTTAAAGGTTGTCCCACATCACCTGAAAACTACACTGCACTCTGCTTAGCATGTTCATAAAAAGTGGTACAGTTCACCCTTATGTTATTTGTCAGTCCCCTACACTTACAGTTTGTGCAATTAGAAGGATTCAAATTATTATACCATGAGCATAGACCAACACTGTTGGAACTGACCTCATCAGGTGTGTCCTTGGTTTCAGGCTGGTTCTGGATGGCTCGACGAGCAAGGGCACCAGCACGTACATTACTGAGGTTGATTTGCCGCTCTGGAGGAGGGCCGCCTCTTGGCTGGCCTCTTACGATGATTGCACATCCAGATAGAACCTGCAAGAAATAACCAATAAGCTCAGTCTGTTTAGAAATGCCCCTATCAATCAATCAATGACTGTGTCAACAAAATTTTAGCCTACAGCTCCATTCAAGCCTTATCTTGTTTATGTTCTAAGAGTCTTAAACTTTATAATACCAGAAGGACAGCAATCATGTTCACTTTACTCGTGTAAATGGTGCCGATGAAGAAATGAAGTTATACAATGGTGTTATAACCAGGCAGATGTACACAGAGCCTATAGTATTACTTGTAGCTGAGCTCTGAACAAATGAACAAAAACAGAAGCTATAGAAAGCTCTGGCCTGACTACTGCTTGGTGATATGTCAACAAGTCAGTCAAACAGCTAGCTATCTACTAACCTAAACTATCTCCGCTGGAGCTGAACACCATGAAACTCACTTAAAAAAAACTTTAAAAGGAGCTAAAATACACAAACGTATTTCCTAAAGCTATGTATGTGTGATTTTAAGTTTTACTTCATTTTCCTCAAAGCCCGAACTCCTGACCTGCAGTGTCCGCACTAACGGCTACGTGTCACTTTGTCCTCACAGCTTTCTCTCAACAGCTGCTAAACTCCTGTTTTAAGTCATTTGGGCACAGAATTCCGCTTTATCGGGATTTTCAAAAGTAAACTTTACCTTTCAGCCGTTAAAGAAAAGATAAATATGGTGAAATACTGGGGAAAACAGGTAACTTCCATATAATAAGCGCTGTGCGGCCGTTAAGTGTAACAGCGCTCTAACGGCTCCTCATTCAAACCTGAAGCGCGAGCTGCTTTACCTGCACGGTCACTGCGCTCCTCAGCTAACTTCACCACTTGCCTCTATATACAGCTCACTCTTTATTAGCCTGTTAGCTCACACAACAGCTTGAGGAGCTGGTAGTGACCACTGCTCAGCTCTTCAGCTAAGATTGCTGTGACCTGAACTTTGGTGAGGACACTCTAATGAGCGCTACGAAAGCTGAGAAACAATGCTAGTAACGTGTCTGTAAAACAATCTAGTTTAACAACTTGTGAACTAAGAGATAGGCTGTAATTAGCCGCGTAGCTAACGGCTCTGTAACTTCCCTCAACTTGTTTTCTGCTGACACAAAGCGTGTCAGCGCGGCAGTCAGCTGCTGACTCGTGTGAGAGTTTGTTAAGCTGAAAAGTGGCTTGGCATTTAAAAAAAAGTTATTAGAGTTGCAGAAGCGGCTCTACTCGGTCCTACCATCTTCACTATTCCTCTCTGCAGCACCGGAGCTGCAGCCGGGCTGGACTGAACCGGGCCAGATACAGGAGTCGCCATGTCCGCTGGATTGAAGAAGTCCGTTCACTGGGGGTAATAAAACAGTCGTGGACGCGAGTGTCTGCTCAGAGTGTTTTTTGTGTAAAAAAAAGGGGGAGAAAGAGGCTGAGCACGGCAAATCACGCTCGCTTAACCGGAACCATGCGAGAGGTGTACGCGTCAAAGCGATGCACTTCCTGTGTCAAACGTGATGTAGTCAGCAACGACTAGAGCCGTTTCACGGTGACGTAGGCAGGAAGAAATGGAAACATCCGGGTCACGGAACGGTGCGACACGTCAGCATAGATTTAAAAGTGGAAACTATCCAACCGCAGCAGGAGCGGATTATGTACTGACCCGGGGGTGTCATGCAAATCTGAATGGCTTTACAAATAATCTTTACTAGTTAGTCAGATGATTTAAGCTAAAAACTCAGCTGAAGAGTACAGGAAGCACCTCCCACTGCACAAACTTCACTTTTGGCAATAGGTTATCCCTCTAGAGCTCACCACTGCTTTTTCAATGTAGCCTGGCCTTAAGATTAAACACTGCAGCCTTAGAATGATCCAAAAGTCCGTTAATATACATTAGAGTCCTGGCTAGTTTGAGAAAGCACATTTTGAAGCTAGCTCGTATTTCCAAATATTTATCTTATTGTCTGCACGTTAATCAATAAAAACCATCCATGAGAACTGACTTATTCTGATGAAACTTCACATTGTTTACAGCTGTGGTGGTTAGAACCAAACATTCACTGCATCTCTACCAGCTGCATCACATAAAGCTTTTATATGAAACTGTAACAAATGCATTGCATGATGCCTGAAATGCTGTTTGAGAAAGATTTGGCCTAAAATGTATTTTTTTAATTGATAGCAACAATTCCATCATTTAATATCATCAAATCAGTAGCAACATTACTCATAAAAAAAAACCAGAGTACACGTGCACATTCACTAATCATTATACATAACAGTCTAAATAAAATGACTATATTTGTGTTGTACAATTTGCAATCTCAGGCTTCTGTCTCTGGATGAAAAACACGTAATTTTATGCATTTCAAATATATTTCAGATTAACTGCATATTTTTCCAAATATATTCCAAACACAAAAATAGATTTCAGAATATATTGATTACATACAAAAAATATATATATATATATATATATATATATATATATATATATATATATATATATATATTCATTTTGATGGGGAACTGTGAAATATTTAGTTTATTTGTTTATCTGTGTATACTTTTTTAAGCTTAAGAAAGACTAGAACCATTTCTGGTAAGGCACCTAGTTGGTCAGGGGTTCATCCTACAGTAAGATAATGACCCAAAACATAAGCCCAAAGTATTCCAGAACTACCTCAGAAAAAACAACAAGATGGTCAGCTTGAAAACATGGAGTGGAGCACAGTCTCCAGACTTAATCCCCATCCAGCTGATTTGGGATGAAGTGAAAAGCAAAGCAAACCTACAAGTGCCAACATTTATGTGATGTTCTGCAGCAGATTAGTGAAGAACTGTCTGAAGAATGTTTGATGTCTATTGTAGAAAGAATGTCACGAGTGTGTTCAGCTGTTATATCTGACAAATGTGCCAGTAATTTAGTCTATTTAAATATGTCTGCAGTAATTCTATGACTGAATGTAAAATACATTAATATATAATTATAAAATTGTAATTACAAATGTAAAAAACTGTCTCTAACATAAAATCTTATGAGTTAAAATGTGCAATTTAACTAGCATGCCGTTATATGGAAACAGCAGCGTTTCTCAGTATTGGCTTTATTGTTTGGTAATTAAAGGAGTTTTTTGTTTTCTGAGCTTTCTTTCTTTCTAAATGAACAAATGAGTGATGGATGGTTTAACTAACCCGCATTTTTAGATGTCTAATAATGTTTTCCTGTGGTTGTATATTCCTGTTCCTTGATTAGCCTCTCTCTCTCTCTCTCTCTCTCTCTCTCTCTCTCTCTCTCTCTCTCTCTCTCTCTCTCTCTCTCTCTCTCTCAGTCAGCAGGCATAAATGAGGCTGTCCAGATCCAGTTCTGGAGAGATTAAGACCACCAAAGTTTTGACTATTTTCCTGCTTAAATATGCCAACTCTGGGCTGAACTCTAACCCTCCATCTGGGACATACACTAACCATCCATGCATCTGTGTTACACTTCTACTACTGGGTTGATCCTTCCTTTGCTGTCAAAACAGCCTTAAGATGGATGCATTAATTTTTAATGCAGTTGACATCAAATTCTGACCCTGCCATCTGTGAAAATCAGCAGAAATTTAGATTTATCAAACCAGGTTATGTTTTTCTGCCTATTTATTTGAACCTGTGCCCACTGCAGCCATAGCTTTCTGTTCTGAACTGACAGAAGTGGAACCCAGCATGGTCTTCTGCTGTTCTAGCCCATCCATCTTATGCTGATAATTATGAGCTTTTCTGCTCACCACTATTGTGCAGAGTGGATATCTGAGTTACTGTTGTTCTGTCAGCTTGAATCAATTTGGCCATTTTCCACTGACCTCTATCATCAAAAAGACATTTCTGTCCACTGAACTGGAGACTGTTTTGTATAGAAAACACAAAACAACCGATGAGCCTGTCTGGTACCAATAATCATACCATAATCAAAATCACCAAGACTACATTTTTCCCATTCTGATGGTCGATCTGAACATTTCCTGAAGCTGTCTGCATGTTCTTATACACTGTGGTGCCAGATGACTGATTAGATACTACTAATAAGGTGAGTGTTGTTCAGCTTTTGCTGAGGAACTATAGCTCGAGTGTAGAAAACTATATTTGAGTGTAGTGAACCAATATTTTCTCCCTTAATTTGACATCATATGTGTAGATGAAAATGCTATAATTCCATAAAACTAAAATGTATGCCAAAACCACATATGATCAGTTCATGTGTCATGCTCAGTCTTTATTTTTAGCTTTATTTATACTCCATAATTTAATTGAATACTCTAAAAAATGTAAATATGCCTTCACTGTTTAAAAATCTACTGTTTTATGATATAAACGTATATTGATTGTACTATATTTGCCAGTTTTCCAGCCCCAAACCCCCAAAATTTGTAATTACATTATAAGATTTATGTTTACTTTATATGTCCTACGGTAATAAGAATGTATGTTAATGATCTTTTTCTACACTGTAATATCAATTAATCTTGAATAAATTAGTGTAATTATTATTTTTTTATTCTACTGGACACATTTCACATTCATAAATCTAACGTTATGGCTTCAGTTCCTAATTTTAAGCAATTTTCAATTTCTAATTTCTACTATTGTTAGTTATATCACAGAAAAAGAAAACTATAAAGACGTGCACGCTTGTTGATCAGGATCTTAATGATATGTTATTTACAGGTCGAATAGTTGCAATTCTTATTTATTTCTTGAATATTGTTCTCTTCCTTTTCTTACAGAAGCCCTAAGAGGTCCCGAGAAAGTCATACTCTTGCATATTTATTTTTCTTTTACAGTGATAATAAGTATTTTTGTTTGCTCAAAATCACAATATCTCAAATGATCTGTTATATTCTCAACATAACAGAAGTTCTTACTTTGATACAGAGATAAATGATTTCCAGAGGTAACATCTCAATGTTACACTTTTTAAAAAATATGATTTTCTTGAGATAACAAACATTTTCTCAGTGTAGCTAAATCATTCTGTACACACAAAAAAAATAGTTTTCTCATTGTCTCAATAAAATTATTCCATTATCCAGGGAAAATAACATGATCTGATAATAATTTGAGATCTTCATTCATTCATTATCACACCCGCTTATTCCTAATCAGGGTCGCAGTTAGTCCCCTACCCCCTCACTGGGCGCAGGGCAGGGCAGTACACTACAACTAAGCCCAGGACAGGGCGCCAGTCCATCGCTGGGTGAACACAAATGCACACTTAAGGACAATTTACAGTATCAAATTCCTCAGTGCTGAGAGGCGAACGTGCTAACCACTAAGCCACCGTGCCGCCCTAATTTGAGATCTTGAGAAAGAAAAACATAATGAAAAAATCTCTCTCTTTTCCTGTCTCTCTCTCTCTCTGTCTCTCTCTCTGTCTGTCTCTCTCTCTCTCTCTCTCTCTCTCTCTCTCTCTCTCTCTTTTCATCTCTCTCTCTCTCTTCCTCTCTGTCTCTCTCTCTCTCTCTCTCTCTCTCTTTCCCTCTCTCCCTCCAGTGATTGCTCAATGACACTTTAAGGAAACACATATATGAAGGGTTATTGTCATTACCGCCCACCAGATGACGCCATTTGTACAACTCCCCCCCCCCCCTTCATTAGTTTACAGCAGTTTGGTGACAGAATTCTGATCAATTACTTTTTCTTTTCCCTTCTACTACATTAAACACAGTACATTGCAAAATATGAATTTTATTTAAGTAATGAAAATTAGAATATCATCAAATAGTTCATTTATTTCAATAATTCAATTGAAAAAAGTGAAACCCATGTGTTATACAGATTCATTACTCAAAGAGTGCCTATTTCAAGTGTTTATTTCTTTTAATGTTGATGATTATATTCTACAGCCAATGAAAACCCAAAAGGCAGAAAACATTGTCAGAAAATAATGTCTCAAAACATTATAATATTATATGAGAGCAATTCAACAAATGATTTTTAATACATAAATGATAGACGACTGAAAAGTACAGTATATGCACTCAGTACATGGTCGGGGCTCCTTTTGCATGAGTTACTGCATCAGTGTGGAGGTATGGAATCAGGGGGAGGTATGGAAGCCCAGGTTGCTTTGATAGCGGCCTTCAGCTCGTCTGCATTGTTGGGTCTGGTGTCTCTCATCTTCCTCTTGACTAAAGCTCACAGACTCTCTGTAACACACTGGTATTGCATTTCTCATTCTCCAGCTGTTTCCTCAAATAGTTTCCTATAGTAATGAGCAGTGATGAGAAAAAGGTGGCTCTGCTCTCAGGAGGGTATTTTCTTACTTCTTGCTCATTTTCTGACCAATGATTTATTATTCAGACCATTAAAAGCTTAATGTTTTGCCATTTTGAGTTTTTGCCCAGGAGTGTATGTTAGCACACACTTAAGCATTTGCAGAATTCTGGTTCTAGAAAACCTAGAACAACCAAGATGGTATTTCATGCTTCAAGCATCTTCTCTTGTTTCACGGGTGACCTGACTAATGAAGCTTCAGCACCGTTTCATTTATTTCTTCAGAAAAGGATGAGAACGGTAGTATACACTGATCATCTGAAAATGTAAACAGAGCAGAGAGGTTCACAGGCTACAACAAATGTCAAATAGACATTTATCTATGGAAAACATACATAGAATGCCAAATGTGTGTGTGTGTGTGTGTGTGTGTGTGTGTAGGTAGATCTGGTTTGACTCCCTCTTGCAGCAGTAAGGTCAGGACTGTGATTTTGGCCATTCCAAAACATAAGCTTTATTCATTATTCTTCTTTAGCCGCTTTTTAGCTGCATGACCCATCTTCTCTTGTGATTCTTGTGAGCACTAGGGCCGATGTGCAGACATTTTCTTTTAGAATTAAGATATAAGTTGTCCTAGCCCAGATGAAGCAAAGCAGGCGCAAACCATGATACCACCACCATGTTTCACAGATGGGATGACGTTTTTATGCTGGAATGCAGTGTTTTCCTTTTTCCAAACATAACACATCTCATTTAAGTGATATA
This sequence comes from Crenuchus spilurus, assembly GCA_036984385.1. Taxonomy (NCBI): domain Eukaryota; kingdom Metazoa; phylum Chordata; class Actinopteri; order Characiformes; family Crenuchidae; genus Crenuchus; species Crenuchus spilurus. Next base: position 76,670 of record BRDA01002413.1, read on the forward strand.
CTGCATTGTACTTGCTCTTGGCATGATCTGTGTTGGTTGGCCACTCTTGGGGAGAGTAATTATGGTCTTGAATTTCCTTAATTTGTACACAATCAGTTTGACTGTGGATTGGTGGAGTCCAAATTCTTTATAGATGGTTTTGTAACCTTTCTCAGCATGTTACACACGTCCACAAACATGTTTTGTGAAGATCTGACTTTGCTAGATCCATGTTATTGTTATAAGTATAAGACAGCAAATTGCAGTTAGCATCTACCAGAAATGTAAATATTCAGACTGTTGCAGAGAGAAGTGGACAGTCCAAGCGAGCTCAGCTTTTCAATTACAAACCGGATTCCAAAAAAGTTGGGACACTAAACAAATTGTGAATAAAAACTGAATGCAATGATGTGGAGGTGCCAACATC
>BRDA01002414.1:2421-25918 GCA_036984385.1 Crenuchus spilurus
TTCTGGATTTTTTCTTTTAGATTATGTCTCTCACAGTGGACATGCACCTAAGATGAAAATTTCAGACCCCTCCATGATTTCTAAGTGGGAGAACTTGCAAATTCGCAGGGTGTTCAAATACTTATTTTCCTCACTTTATGTATGTATATATATATATTTGTTCTCATGAGCTAAGGAGACAACAAGAAGAGTAGGTGTGTCTATACCATTGGTCTTTTCCCATTAGCCCTGCATCTTTCTTTAAAGTGATATTCACCAATGTTTGTCACTGTGGGGCAAACACCCATTATCTCCACTCCCAGAAATGGCCCTGTCCTTGTTATTGCTTACTAACAGTTATTTGCGTTGACATGTGGGACAGACATTAGAAACTCACTTCAACCATTACCAATGTGTAGCATCCACCTGAGTGATGTGAAGGCAGCCAGTCTGCACCAGAACACTCACCATCCTATCCTCACATTGTATAGCCCTTACCTGTGTGCATCTCTAATAGATGCCTTGTGTGCTGGTCAGTACTGTAATTTATGTGTTTGTATGCATCTGTGAATGAGTGAGTACAGTCATGCACTATACATGTTATACCATTAATGCACATTATGTATATGCACTTTACATTTTGTTAAATTGTTTCTCACTTGTAGCTCATTGAAGCAAGAAAATGTTAGATTCCAACTATGTAATTACACACAATTCCATAATGTACACTGAACAACTACAAACAAAAAGCAAAAGTCAATATGGCAATAGTGATTCTATCCTTTAATGGGCTAATGTACACATTTATTTGTGTTTCCTACCTCCAGCACAGGTGACAGAGCATCGGCTCCAGGCTGTGTAGTGCCAGGTATAACCCGTCAGTTGATCCTGACTCACTGGGGGGTTAAAACGGTAATGAATCCCAGGGTTCTCCTCCCTGACCAGCACCTACCACACACCATAAACAGCTTTAGAACAGAACCATACACAGATTAACTGACTCATAGTCAAATTTTCAACGGCCTTTGTCTCTACAATTTTACATGTCAATACACAATTTCACACAGTTTTGAGTTTTAAGAGCACAACTACCTTAAAGCAGGTACGTCCAAAGTCCGGCCCGGGGGCCAAAGGCAGCCTGTTACCATTTTTGGAAGGCCCGCAAGGCATTTAAGAAGCAATCATAAATACATAAATAAATACATAATACAGCTATTAAGAAGTTTGTTTAAAAAACAAGATTTATAGTTTGCACACTCTTTCAGTCCAGTCTTTATTAACTCTTAAAAGAAATTTGGTTTGCAGGCAGTTACTAACATACATCACATCCACAAACAATAAACAATAATGAGACATACTAAAGTCATCATAAGACAAATAGAGAGTATAAATAAATAAATAAGCAAATAGAAGGTTCATTTGACGCTCTTGTTCAACACAAGTGAAGGAAGAAGTTGAAACTTTACATTCAGAGGATGATCTACTGATACAACAATGACTTCAGCCCTGTTTAAGATGTGCATCTGATAAAGTTGTAATGAGGATGCTTGCTGACATCCTATAATCTGACTGCTGGTTTTAACAATGCTACTTAAAAGATTTTTATTCTTAGTAGTCAAATTTCCAAATCAAATAGTAAAAGCAACTGTCTCAATAAAAGACTATAAAATAACAGCATTAGCTTTGAGCACACCTGAACCTTGCTGAGTTTTCTCAAGAAAAACTACCTTTATTAACATTTCTTACATATCTTGTTTGTGTTTAGACCAAAACACAACTTGTCATCAATGATTCTACTGAGATAACAGTAGCTGTTAATTATTTCTACAATATTGCCATTGATTGTTGTAAAACCAGTTATTCTCTCGCCTAAAATCAGCCATCATTTCTTTAGTTTTATTAATGTTAAGCTTAAGAAATGAGTCTTTACACCACTGCACAAACTTATCCATTACATGGCTGGTCTCATTGTTTTTATGGAGACTGACTATGACAGGGGTGCACAATACGTCGATTGCGATCTACCGATCGATTGCAAAGGTAGTGTGGGGAGATCGCATGGCATTAAAAAAAACAAACATCAGCCTATCATCCGTCCTCGCTATAAAACATCTCACTTGATTGACATACAGGGAGACCAAGCCGCTCAATCTGAAAATCCTGTTTCACTTTAGACCGCCAACAAGCTCATTCAATTGGCTCTGCCATTTCTTGCTAATGTGTGATTAAGGTGTGATCTCCTCTATCGCTTCATAAAACAGTGTCTGGACTTGTAAATGGTGTTTTTCAAGTTGGCCATCAGTCCGTGTTCACATGTCACCTTAAGTTCTTAACATGAATGTTTGTTCTGCCTGTGTAAGAAACCTAAAACTGAGCATTTCCATACGGAGTGGAGGACTTTTTGAAGTGTGTTTGCCTTGACTACATTATTCAGCGTCAGCCTTTTCACAAATGAAGATCATTAAGTCCAAGTATGGTTCCACTATGACTGATGATCATTTGGAGGTTTGCTTGAGGCTGGCTATCAGCAACTACTGTCCAGGCTATGAATCCCTGACTGATTCCATTCAGTGCAAGTCATCAGAGTAAAGTAGGCTAATGACAAAACATGTACACAGTTGTATTGTGTAATATGGGTTTGTGTATGTATTCAAGTTACAACAGCATACATTGTACACATAAATTGTCAGTATATTTATAAATAAATATGTCTTGCATTTTTATATTAGGTAGATCATTTTGACTTAGTCATTAGATAAGTAGCTCACAGGCTGAAAAACTGTGTGCACCCCTGGACTATGACGTAGTCGACAGCATACTTTAAAACATATTGATCCTCAAATTGACTGCGACAGTCATTTGTGTATAAAATAAACAGAAGAGAAGATAAAACACACATGTGCTGAACCAGTAAAAGAAACAAGACTATCAGAGAAAGTCATTTAATTTCAGTTAAAAAGTCAATAATCCAATAATACCAAAAATGAGAAAAAATTGAAAAATTATCCACCAGCCTTTCTGCCAACAAATGAGGTTGAATAGTATTCAAAGCTGAAGAGAAATCCACAAATAAAATTCCAGCATTATTTTCTAGTCTTTCCAAATGTTCATATAAAAAACTGAGTAACATTACTATGGCATCATCCACCCCTTTATTGGCCCTACAGTCAAACCGCAGTGAGTCTAAATATCTCTCCGTCTTTCCTACTAACTCTCTCAATCAATTTTTCAAATGCCTTAATCACTAAAGATGTCAGGGCCACTGGCCTAAAATCAGCAGGGCCTACAGGCTAAGATACCTTAGGTAGAGGAATAACTGTAGATTGCTTCCATAATACTATGGTCCGTTTAAAACTAAATCTGGTTCGTTTGCTCCCGCTCCAAGTAAAATGAACTCTTTATGATTTCGACCAGAGAAACAAACTACAGGTGTGAAAACGCCGTGAGTCTCTCAAAGACAGCCATGTTTCAGAGACAGCCAGCATACAAGCGTTTCTAAATTCATGCTGGAAACTTACTTTTGTGCAGTTGCAATGAATCAGAGAAGGACTGCTCGGTAGTTCACTGTTCAAAAGTCCCACTGCCATTGCAGTCAGCAATGAAAACACAAAGAAATAGCGCAGAACCATGGTGTCACACCGTAGTTTGCTTCACATATGTATTATTGCACAATTGACAAGACAAGTAAGTTCAGCCACTGCTCACGCAGTAACTTGCTGTAGCTGTGCTGAATTCTGACTCCCTGCCAGAATCCGACTCCCCTTCACATGCATGCGCATCACACAGCAGTATGGGCAGGACACATCACACTTCCTGTTTCTGTATTAAATAACTATTATTATCATCATTTCTTTCACAGAAAACAACAGAACATCCCATAAAGCACAAGTTGTTATATTTAACAAACAGAAGTCCTAAATAAATCCATATTATTAGAATGTTGTTAAGATACACAACCTAGATTCTGCTACAGCTACTGTTCATCTGGTGTTAATGGTCTAAATTCTGTTATTCGCATCTTTTCAGAAGAAATAATGACATTGTACACCATCTTAATGTTCTCTGACCCACAGCTGAGTTATAAACACATCAAGTGTGCTTACATAGTTGGGTTACACACATTATATTATAGTGACAACCTGACCAGGTGATGTGGTGACCAGGTGACAACCTGACTTTTGACATTTTTGGAGTTTTACACCCCAATTACACATAATCCTGTGTGGAGCCTACAGTTAAACCAATCACTACTAACAGAACATAAATATAGAACAATTAAACCAGCAAAAATGTTGTTTTGGACACTGGTCTTCTGGTCAGCGAACACCATGTCATAAACCTGTGATTATTCAGCTTATTGTTTTTGCAGTGCAGGTCTTTCTGGTCAGGTTGTCACTATAATATAATGTGTGTAACCCAACATTAAGAACTCCAGTAAAGTATAGATAACCAAAATTTCTACTTAAGTATAGTAATGAAGTACAAAGTTTTTGTACTTCATTACTTGACACCTCTGAAAATGAAAAATAGACAGCGCATGCAGAAGATTTCAGGCAGGTTGGGAAAATGAATATTTGTTCACTGAGTTTAGAGGGAAGTGTGTGTGTGTGTGTGTGTGTGTTTAATTAGTCAGGAAACAGTCACTATAATGAAGGAGTGTAATGTTAAGAGACATTATGAAATTAAATATCACTCTTTCAGTTCATGCACTAGTGTTGAATGAGAGAATGTGAAAATTAGCAGCTTTCCAACAAAAAAGAAACAAAAAAAATTGTTTAAAAAAGAAAAAATGCTACAAGGACTGTGAGGCAGTTTAAGTCACAGCCCAGCATAGGAAACCCTTTTCAGGACATGACTTTATAAAGAGTGTCTCGTTAAAGTCGTTGGTAAATTGTGCCCAGAAAAGATGCAAGAATTAAATTACCAACTTAAAGCAGCAAGTATCAGATTTCTATGTGCAGAAACAGCTCAACTGTATTTTATTTATTGACATTGACTTCAGTGTTGCCAGGTTTGCAGTTTTCACACAAATTTTTATTTTTTAAGAGTAAATTTTCGAGGTGGTGGAGTGTTGGTTTTTGGACTACTTTTACCATAACCACCAAAAAACTCTTATAGTACTACTGTAGGGCTACGAGTCTGTAGCCTGTGACTGCACGTATTTTTCTCCTTCTAGCCCCCAACAAGAAAAGTTTGGACATACCTGCCTTAAAAAGATAATATGGCAAAAAAATCAAATTTACACTATTTCTCCCTGAACACATATAATCAATCAGATGAGACATGTTTGGTGTCTGAAGTTTGCTTCATTAGCTTTACACTGGACTTAATATGCCAATGTAGCTAACAAGTAATGGAAGCACCAATACTTTTGTATATTAGTAATATACTATATCCCTAATACTTTTACTGTTATAATACTCTTATATTAGGGATAAATATTAGTGAATTCAGGCAACTGTGGTCTGGTGGTCAGGGGGCTGGTCTTATGACTGGAATATTGCCAGTTCGATGCCCTGGCAGGTCATGACTGAAGTGACCTGAGCAAGGCACCTAACCCCCAACTGCTTCCTGGTCACTGTGGATAAGGGCTGCATACTGCTTTGGGCGCATGCTCAAATGGGCCCCCTAATGTGTGCGTGTGTGTTTCACTGCACAAATTGGTTAAATGTGGAGGTCAAATTCTTCTGTGTATAAGCACATTAGCCAGTATTTGTGCACGTTTTTAAAAAATAATTTATTTCAAAGTTTTTGCCCATTTATATCCCCTTCCCAATGTAGGAGTAGCCAATTAGCCCATCCCCTCCGTTAGGACTCTCTCCATCACTTTTGTTACATTCGTGTAGGGTGCTTGTCTTCACTAGTAGGGTGAAGACAAGCACAATCCTCCTTTGCTGAATGTGACAGCCACCACCTCTTTTCGAATTATCTCTGATAAATCGTCACTGGGGAGCCAAAGCACTCGGAGGAAAGCGCAGGATTCCCAGCTCCGAATGGACCAATCAGTAGACGCCTGAGCCAGCAGACATTGCAATGTGTGAGTGATAAGGAGAGAGAGAGACATCTACCTGCTCAGAGCGAGCACTGCCAATTTTTACACTCTTGGGTCCCGACTGTTGATGGCAAACAGCAAGACCGGGATTCGAACTCGTGATCCTCTGGTCATAGTGTTAGCATCTTAGTCTGCTGAGCCACTCTGGGCCCGCATTTGTGCACTTTACATAATACAGAGGTCTGTTGGCCTGCAAAGTTTGGCGATTTCTCTACTCTGACATACAAACTAGTTGATAGTTAATGGTGTTTCACTCTTGGAGCTGTCTAAGCATATGTACACAATTTGCCACTTACTCCAGTAATACTTACATTACATTTATATTTATATTTGAGGCATTTAGCAGATTGTGATTATTAGCAGATGCTTTTAGCAGACGCTTTTATCCAAAGCGACTTACAATTGGGGGTTAGGTGCCTTGAAGTGGTGACTTCAGGGGATTGAACCGGCAACCTTCAGGTCACCAGACCAGGTCCTTAACCACTAGGCCACGGCTGCTAGGCCAATAGGCCAATCTTTCATCTTTAATTTAGAATTGAAGCAGTGAGGCAAACATTCTTAACACTTGAACTTAATAGTCACTGAAACTGAATTAGTAAAATCTGAATTTTGTCTATTTTTATAAATACAATTATGGTGAAGGTTGTGTAAAGACATAAACGGTTAAAGACATAAAAAGTTAGTAATTCTCAGCAAACACATTCAAGCCTACAACATAACATTACCATGACAATGAGGGTCATGTTGGTGGGTCCTAGGGCCTCAAGAGTCTCAGGCTGGTCAGCAGGCCGGCGGTAGTGAAAGGTTGTACCAGCGATGTCAAACCGACGTGGCGTGTCTATGGTCAGTTTGCCATTAATGAAGTACTGGTCACCTTTACTCTTCAAAACTGCAGAAAAGGCGCTAATTAGGTAAAATACCATTACTGTATGTAAAATAACTGCACTTTCACTTTAGCACAGATATATTTATATAAAACCATCTACCTCAAACACTGTAAACATCATTTCTGCTGCTTATGTAAATATTGTAGACTGTAATGTATTTTGCTGCATGGAAAGTTGTCCACAAAGTTTAATTTTACTCTCGTACAATGACAATAAGGATTCTCAGTTTTATTCTCTAATGAATGAGAGATAGCTGAGCTAATTTAATATCATGTTTCACACTATTTGTACTCTGATAAATTCCTATTAAAGTCAATATTCCTTAGACAGGATTTATATCATGATAACTTATGTTTTGATCTTGTTAATTACACATATACGTCTTATGTAAAAGTTAGCACATCCCTTAGTGACACATTCTCTACACAGAACAAAGTCCTGCACAGTTTAATGAAGCTGTTTTTAATTACTGAATGCCCTGATTGGAAAAAATAACATACAGTGCTTCTTTACCCAAATGACCATGAATAGCTTTAATACTAATGAAGATATGGTGATGAAATTTGGATAAAATAGACCTCAATCTGTGTGAAAAAGATTGATGTGCTGAAAATGTCCAACATGCAGTTCTTTTCTCCTGATCAGGAGGTGACGTGGTCTACATGAAGATGCCTTTTTTGGCAGCATTCTTTTTCTGCTGCATCTCCTGAATGTTTGTTATTCAATATTTTTGCACCATGAACATTCCTCCTCTACTGTGCACTGATACATTATGCACAGATTTTCCACTCCCACAGCCGCAGATATTAGTCATCAGAAATGAACACCCATCTACCTGCACCCATCTACCTGCACTGTAACTGTGCATGTCAGTCTTTTTTCTTTTTTCTTAATTAATAAAGATTTCATCACCATATCTTCATCATTATTAAAGTTATTCATGGTTGTTTGGGTAAAGAATGTATACAAACATGTATACAACAGGGCCTGTGAAAAAATTATTAGTTTTTTTATAATATGTTAAAATGTTATATTTAAATATTTAAATATTGGAGGCCAAATCTGCTAATAAAATGCTTATTCAAATGAATATATTATAATGATTCTTTTTGTATTGTAACATGTATTACTACTTTTCTGCCAGCATCACAAAATCTCCCAATCACAATTTCCCCCAAATTGTCCACTTTCAATTGTTTATAAACCATAGTTAAGTGTCAGTTTATTTTTTAACATTTTGATCTACACAATGTAACTTTTTTTACATAATCATTATTAATATGACAAGTGAGCCAGAACATCTATGAAATATTTTGATTCTGTTAAATAGCTCAACAAAATATCAGAGAACAAATTGAAAAGCTAATTATCTGACCAATTAATAATTAAATAAAGTATTTTCTCACCCAAATAATTAAGGGAAATGTTGAGTTCTTGAATATGAATGAACACAGATCCTTTAGGAATCCTCATCACCTCCTCATAACCTGTGAACACAAACATACACATAGGTCACACACACACACACCATACAATATGTGTTTTCCATTATATGTTAATTTACTGTTCTTTGCAAAAACTCATTACATCAAAAAATGGTACAAATGGACAAAAAACTCTTCACATGTAACAATAATACTCTGAGCCTAACCTTAAACCTAATCTTAATCTCAGAAGGTCAGGGCTTTATGTTGGTCCTGTTTGTTAGCCCAGTTTTGTGTCTGGCTTTATTATAAAGCACACACACACACACACACACACACACACAGAGAAGTAGACGTTTATTAGTGGCTGTGGAGGGAGAACAATGCAGAGAGTGGTGTTCTGCTCTGCAGGCTGTTCTGGTTTAAGCATTAAGCAGAGGTTTGGGATTCCTGCTGAATTCCTGGGCAGCGTCTCTGCAGCTCGTTTGAGGTCAGTCTGTGCTGGCCAGCTCCTCACCACAGGCCTGCAAATAACTCCATCTCTAAAACCAAGGAGAGAGAGGAATAAACTAATATTTAATTCCTATCCAGCCACTGTTATGGAGAGCTGAGAGGGACACATGAGTAATTTGGGAAGCCTGTGGGTCTCTGCTGTACAAGACGAGGGTAGAGTGGGTTGGTGTGCAAGAAAGCAAGAAAGAGAGAGAAAGAAAGAAGGAGAGAGAAAGAAAGAAAGAAAGAAAGAGAGAGAAAGAAAGAAGGAGAAAGAGAAAGAGAGAGAAAAATAAAAAGAAAGAAAGAGTGAGAAATAAATGGGATGAAGACAGAAAGAATAGGGCAGAAAGAAACAAAAGTGAGACAGAAAGAGGAACAAAAGAACAAATATAGGACAGAGGAAAGAAAGAAAGACTGTAGAGAAAAGTCAGAGAGTGTAAAAACAGGAGTGATGCTATTTGAGTGATGCTGTTACACAACACATAATCAGAATGTCAAAAGTGTGTTTTCATGGGGCCTTTTGCACCACTGCTGTGTTGCTTGGTGTTCAATCTGACTTTCAGTTTGTGGCGAATGTGTAATGCAAACCTGAACACTGAATGAGCCGCAAATCAATCTAAAGACCAGAATAGCTCGCTCAGCTGGGCCTGCTCTGCCTCTGTGGTCCTGCTGTCCGCCCTGGGTGTGTCTTCCTGGAGCCCAGAATAAACCCTTAGACCTCACATCTGAGTCTGTAGCCTGCCAGCACCCAACACCATTCTGCTCACCTACAACTGACCCACCACTGACCCTAAACACCACACATTACTCCCTACTCCCCACTCCCTGTCCAATTCTGCTTCTGGAGGATCATATACCAGAACATTTGGGTCATTTCTCTGCTCAAACGCACCTACTAACCCTGATAATTAACTGCTGAGTTTAATTAGCTGTGTTTAAGCCAATGTGGCCAATGTGTAAGCAGTTTTAATCAGTTGGAAAAAAATTTTCTTTACAAATACAATTAGTTATGTCAATGGTATATTGAGCATATTAATCTTAGAATTCTAATATCAGTCTTAGACTAGCATGCTAGTTAAGTTGTAATCTTTGTTCTTTTTCCCCAAACCTGGTAAGATAGCATTACAAGAAGTAATGATAATGATTTGGAATATAAGCAGTTTAAATTGTTTACACATGTCTTACAGCCCCAGGCTATTTCCAGTGGTTATATATTAACTTTATGTTACCAGTTATATGCAAAGTAGTATTGTCAATAGCTAGGTTTAGCCATTTTTTACCACTGTCCTTAGGCCCCCTAGTGGACAGGATGCAAACATCAGGCAAATCGATTTGTTTCACATTTGAAATTCTTGTAACTAATAAATATTTTTCCACCTGTCACTCTTAAAATTCTGAGGTGTGTGTGTGTGCAGTGGTTTGAATGTGTGTTCAGTTAGTGAGGGTGAGGAACAGCCGTTTTTGCAGCTACAGCTGTATAAGACCTCCTCATAAAGGCGATCGAGCTGAGAAAAAACTCCCATCATGTTAAAAAAAAAATCTACAACTGCCTAGACTAAAAAATTAGTCTAAACTGTATTCTGTCCTGTATTTAGGTTTGTAGATCTTGCACATCCCCATCAACATTTAAACCATCAATGTTATAACACATATTATAGAGATTTCCTCAAATGCCAGCCTGGTGACCAGAAGGTAGGTGACCTGTCAGGACATGACTGAAGTGCACTTGAGCAACGCACCTAACCCCAACTGTTTCCCGGGCGCTGTAGATAGAGCTGTCCATTGTTCCAGGGCCGAGTATGATCACTACCCCATATTGTGTGTGTTCAGTAGTGTTTGTTTGTGTTTCACTGCAAGTCAAACACATTGGTCAGTGTGTTAATTTCACTTCAGTTCACATTTTGATCACACTGGCATACAGGAGACTGAATATGCTCTCTCAATAACTCATTTTATATGATTAAACAATATTAATTACTTTAACAGTTGCCTGGACATGAGCAAGGCTACACAGCAGGTATTGCAATACAGCCTATAATTATCATCATTACCACTCAAACCTTTTCCTCTATAAACTGCACCCTTCCCTTGACACTGACCCATCAATCCAGCATTAACATCCCACTCAGCCCACCATTAGGGCTAAATTCTACCCTACACATAGCATTTTCCCTTCTAAGGCAAGATGAACTATTTGTCTACTCTCAACAGTTATTATTAGCAGATATTGAGAAGTCATTTGAGCCAGAGTGACAGATGATGTTATTTTTTGGCTTGGTGAAGCAGTGAGAGGGTAAAAATGTGGTCTGGTGACCAGAGTTGGCATAATGGCTGACCTGACCGTGGTTTGAACTAACTCGCATGCCAACTGAACTCCCAAACCACTGCTTTAAAAGCTCCCAGCATTACTGAAATGCTCGAGTTCAGCTCAAACCCACAACTTCACACTAAGTACCCAATGATCAGAACAGTGCACTACTGGCTACAAACCTGCACTGCAAAGCTGTAAAAGGTTGATCAGACCAGACATGTTACATTCATGAAGTGTAAAAATGCTTTAAGTTCATTAGCGGGGTAATGACCACTTGAATAATCAGATATCTCTAGAAATCTGATTATGATTATTATGTGCATGTATACTGTAGCTAAAAACAGCTAAAACAGGCCAGTTTTAGTCTGCACTTAGCTTGCATGTTGAGTGGTGCTAATTGCTGTGAGCTACATTAACCTTTCAATGTAAAACTAAAGACGTATTCGGTAGATCCACCACTTCAACTCCATCTCCTCAACCTCCAATCACACCATTCAACTCCTCACCTCAACAGGCAGAGGCTGCCAGAACTTGCTAACCCTGCAAAAACCAGCGAGACGGCTGAGGCTTGGCAGGAATCTCATATATTCCCGACTTTTTTTTTCTTCCCTTTTTTGACTTTCACTAGGGAAACAAATGTATTCTAATCATGCAGACCTCGCATGTGAGCAGGTCATTATAAATCTACTTTCAAAATCCCTCCACTCCCTCAACAGCACAGCAAGTGTCCAACACATAACTGGGCTTGGGTTTTAAAAACGCATAGAAAAACACAACACAAACACACGGACACATTGTTTGATTTTCCATAAAGCAATTACACTTTTTTTCAGAATAGGTGAGAGCCTAAAATGTGTTAAAGCTTACTCTCCCGAGGCAGCTACATGGTCCAAAACTCTTATTTCATTTGAGTTTTTTTCCCTGATTGGCCTGGGTTTCCCAACCGCACTGGTTCTGTTGGCTGTGTTATGGATGAGGGGCTGAGAGGGAGACCAGGTGAGCAGAAGAGGACTGTGATTTTGAACAGAGAGCCTTACAAAGCTTTCTAAAGCCTTATGGAGCCTCATATTGCTCTATATAGTCTTACACAGACATATAGGATCTAACAGTGAACATCTTGCAGAAACCTTCATAAAGCCTCATGGAGCCTTATATTGCTTTATAAAGATTTATAAAGCCAAAAGTTTTATTAAGTGTTCTGGAGCACAGAGTTTGATAAATGTAGCTAAGCCTTATGGTGCAAAGAGCATCCATAGCACCCACAGAAACATATTATACCCAAGTTCTAAGCAGGTTTGGGTCTGGTTAGTACTTTCTCCAAGTTAAAGCATGTGTAGCTGCTAGAAGTGATGTTGGTGGGAGAACAGGAGGAGCTATTCTTGTCTTCTGTGTAGATCCCAGCGCTCCAGTGCAGTGAGAGGAACACTGTATTGTGTAAATGACACCATCTTCCTGGTTCTCTGAAAAAGAGCCCTGGACATTTCCTCTAAAAGAGCATTTGTGTCTCCCCAGTGTTTCTGACTCCTAGTCATCCCCATCTTCAAACCTTAGTCTCTCTTCACCTCTCTTTTTTAAATTTTATTTCTAAGTTTTTCCCAAATTTTACCCCTTTTTATTTTTATTTTATCCTAATGTAGTAGTAGCCAATTAGCCCATCCTGTCTGTTAGGACTCTCCCCATCACTTTGCACTGTCCCTGACTCTAGGAGGGTGAAGACAAGCACAAGCCTCCTCTGTTGTGTGTGATACAGCCACTGCCTCTTTTCAAACTACCGCTGATACACCATCACTGGGGAGCCAATGCGCTTGGAGGAAAGTGCAGGATACCCAGCTCTGAATGGACTAATCAGTAGATGCCTGAGCCAGCAGACATTGTAATGTGTGAGTGATAGGGAGAGTGAGAGTGCCATCTACCTGCCTGGAGAGAGCACGGCCAATTTTTGCCAGGATTCGAACTTAAGATCCTCTGATCATAGTGTCAACATCTTAGCCTGCTGAGCCACTGACCCCTCAGCTCTTTCTAATAGTTAACATGTGGTGATAGTTCTGGTACAGACTGGCTGCTGGATGGATGCTGAACACTAGTAGTGGTTGAGGTAACTAATGTCAGTCTTAGTGCCTACAAAAATGCTATAGAAATGTAACTGTAAGTACAACCCCAATTCCAGAAAAGTTGGGACGCTGCATAAAATGTAAATAAAAAAAAGCTGGGGATCCTGCACTTTCCTTTCTTGTCCAGCGACGATGTATCGGCAGCAGTTTGAAAAGAGGTGGTGGCTAATGTCACATGCATCAGTGGAGGCTGTGCTAGTGTTCACCCTCCTAGAGTCAGGGACAATGCAAGTGATTGAGAGAGCCCTAGTGGATGGGTGGGTCAATTGGCTACCACTACATTGGATGGAAAATTGGGCCAAAAAAAAATTTAAAACATAAGTTAGCCATGTTTTCTTTTTAGAAATGTCTGAAAACAGACATAAATGTACACAAAACTACACACAGTCTGCTTTTAAAAGAGCCGCAGAGTTGAGTCACTAAGGTAGTGTGACTTTGTGAGAGTCAGAGGAATCATATCTACCACCTGTCCTTAAAATCCGCTTTAGCAAGACCACAGGACATGAACTGGGCCATTGTTCTGTTACAGTCAGAGTTATTGCACTTTAACGCCCAAGACCCTACAGTCTGGAGACCCGTAACACAACGCACTTGTTCACATGGCCAATAAGCAGAATTTAAAACCCTCCAGCACAGTTCCAGGAACTAAAGCTCCACACTCTTACACATTGACTCTCAGATGAAAAGACGGCCGCAGTCCTTCGCTGGAAAACGCTTCAACATTGAGCAATCGTATTCTGACACCTACTGTAAATCCACAGCACCTCGACACCTATAATTAGATGTGAGGTATTATTTCATAATTCAAAGAACCATATTTCAGCACCTAACTCGACATTTCTACAACTGCTTATTTAAGACCTTAGAGGAATGCCAGGCGAAACAGATCTGCAGAAATGAAGGAAAAAAAACGGCATTTAAGCAATGTGCTCCATAAATAAAAGGAAGTGTATTTTGATACCTACTGCTTCAACATACAGACACACACATTAACCTGCTAAAACATAGGCATATTATTGAGTTATTCATCTTAAAGTGATGGTTCAGCTGAAAATCACATTAGCAAAATTACTCCCCTCCCCTGAATGAACTTGATTATGTATGTAAAGTTGGCTTCTTTAGATTTCTAGATGAGTAATGGAAGCATATGTATTAGGAATGCACTGAATATTCAGCAACCAAAATTATTCGGCTGAAAATGGTAAAAAACTATTTTTTTTGTGTTTGGCAGTATAAGTGAAAAGACCAAATAACTGATACTGAACAATGAGGTTTTTAATGACACCGTTACCTTTTTGAACATTCAGAACTCCTCTTTTCCTCACCAGTTAAAAACACAGATTCACCAGCACAGTTGTAGTTTGGTGGTGAAATGGAAGAAAACAACAAATTACAACCACAAACTTTACTAAACTACACTTTTATATATATAGAAGCCAGAATACAGCTGCTTAGCTTTGTGTTTGTGCTCTGGTAGCTGCAGTGTCACTCACATTAAACAAACTCTGTGTCACTTACATCATTCATTTTAGATATTTTTAAGATTTTATTTCATGTTTTTAATTAAATAAAAATAGTAATAAAGTAACATTCATGCATCTTCATATATATTCTTATATTAATGTCTTGTGTCATTTTTCTGTTTGTTTTAAATACAAATATAAAAGAATAATCAATTAAACTTGTGTTATTAAATCTAATGATATCAAAGCAACTTTTAAAATTCAGACATTCATTCCTGAATAATTACAAGACTTATTTGGGGAAATAGTTTAGTTACAAATTTTGTAATGACTTATTGAACTGTGTTTGGTATTCAGCCTTCAGCCAAATGTTTCACTTTGGTTTTGGCCAAAAATGTTTCAGTGCCTCCCTATTATATACAACAATTAGCATCAAGACAATCTAAAACCTAATACTGTAGTATTTGCAGTGTGAAAGTAATCTTTCAGTACTATGTTTAAACTGATTAACAACACTGTATTTGAGATAAAGGGAAGAATGTGTAAATTTGATTTTTCTTTAGAACTATTCACTGTTCAGACACACCCTAGATGACCACTGCGTCCCCTTCTCCCATAAAAACTCAAAGGCTTCTGCTTCTTGACGGTCCTGCCACCGGGTTTGTTGTTTTGGACTTTTGGCACTGTAGACATGCTAGTCTGTATGAGTTTGGGGTAAAGAAAAAGCTTAAACATTTGGTTAAAAAATTGGCAAAATGGCTGTTGGCCTGTTTGTCTAAAGAAATCAGAACCAGAATCCAAATGTACCACTCTGTGAAACTAATATTTACTGTAAGTTATGCTGTTATGAGACTGATTTTTGGGTTAAAATGCAAGCATACCTCCTTCAGGCAGTGAGTGGTTAAAGACCCCCTCGATGGCCTCGCAGCTGCTTCCATCACCCCCACACACACGGCAGCGGTCCTCTCGCACGTCCGAGCCAAGGATTTTATCACAGCCCACGTGCTGCACATACACACAGACACACATACAGGCCAGGTCAAATGAGGGCAAACTGAGGCGTCCTATCAGCACAGATTCTCTGCAAATACCACAAAACTTGGTATTCATATAGAAAGTGTCAAATACACAAAACTGATTCATAGTCAAAGTCGACGGCTTTTGCAAAGCTCAACAGCTTAAACAAACATTTCCAAAACATACACACATGTCCTGGCGCAAAACCCCCCAAATTCCCATTTTAATTTCCCATAAGTGGTCTCTGTACAGTCTCTTCAGGGAAATGTCTAAGCAAAAAGCTAAAAAAAATACAAGATCGAATGCTTACGATTAAGTTAAAGTGTCAGCACTTGTGTTGTTGCCAAATGCAAACATTAACAAAGAACGTAATGTTCACTCAGAGTCTAATGTTTTATCATGTAGTTTTTTCTCAAGTTTGACTCAGAAACCATGTTTACACAACTTTACAGATGTGACTTACTCCAAATCAGCCAAGTCATGTTTGGAATCCAAAATTTTGCTTTTTTAGTTTAGAACTTGAGCTACAAGCTAATGTTGATAAGCTCGAGAACTCAATAGTCACCGAAATAGCTTGACCATTTCTGCAAAAATGCATCACCAAAACATCTCTCAAACTGCAACCATAGGAATTAACACAAACTATGAAAATAGCAAAAAGTTTGTGTAGCTGAAGTCCACCATGTTGGACAACAAACTCAATGCAGTAAGTGCTAACTTAGAATCAGTTTTAGTGATCATGACACTGAGATGAAGTCTTCCGCTGCTGTCTAAAGTAAAAGTGTATTCGTTTTTATAGTCATACTGTGTCCTGAGCTGCCGTCTGTGAGACCTTAATTAAGATTTGGATGCAGTTTGAGAGACATTCTGGTGACGTATTTTTATGGAAAAGACTGGGCTATTTGGGTGACTAATGAATTTGAGCGGTTGTAAGCAAATATAGCCTCCCAGCTGCAGTTCTAAACTATAGAAGCAAAATTTAGACTCCAGACATGGTTTGGCTGATTGACGACATCTGGCTAAGTGGTGTATGCAAGTATGATTGCTGGGTGAACAAAGATTAAGATAAATATTTAAGATAAAATATGGTCTACATACAAGCTTGGGCTGTAAGGCAAAATATAACATCACTTTATCTTCATTATACACCAAATGTAAAAGCACCAGACAACAGAAGTAATACATGAAAAACAAATGACAATTATGTGTACAAGCGAGTTCTATTCATTTAAGAAGAAAATAAATGAAAGTTTTGCTAAGCCAAAGGTCAGCTACTTGTTACTATGCAGTGGATGCTGTTACATTGGTCTTTGTTGTCTATAGACTCTGTATAATTGGTCTTAATCAGTTTTTCAAATGTATGCATGTTTAGTATGAAATGCATCATTTGTCATATTATTATTTTCTCTGTTCTGTCCTTCTTTAGTTATATATTGCCAGCAGCTCTAGCACCTGCACAACATAACATGCAAATCTACTAAATCTAAGCAGGTCTGGGTCTGGTTAGTACTTGGATGGGGACCCTCAAGGAAAAGTGTGTGTGGCTGCTGGAAGTGGTTTAGTGGGGTCAACAAAAGGAGCTATTCCTGTGTGGTTCTCAATGCCCCAGTGCAGACAAAAATAGAGGTTCTGATTCTCTGAGGTTAGAAAAAGACCTGTGGTCATTTCCTCTAAAAGATGTTACACTGATGTCCTGGCTAAATTTCACCCCTCTGATCATCTAATGTTTGTCCCAAATATCAAAGTCCTTTGAGTTTGAACTGTAAGTAAAATATTTTCTCCTATTTAAATAGTCTTTTTCTCCATGTACTGTCCTATTGTCCACCCCTATACGTGATCCAGTTCTGGGTCACTGTGGTGACTCAGCCGACCCTCACTGCAGTTGGAAGGGCCGTCCAGCTGAGCCGGAGCGCACAGCTCGAGCGGATTTGGAACATGTGTCTCCCAAGGCTGCACTTGGCGCCATATGCTTCAAAGCTTTTCCCCGAAACTGGCCTGAATCAAAGGCATATTGTTTGGGAGCGCCGCCACTGCGAGGCTGCAAACAGGCCGTCAGCTCAAACTCCCGCTGCTCACTTTCTTTTTATACACACCATAAATAAGAGAAAGAGAGGGAGCAGTGGACAAAAAAGAAAGGAGTAATTGAGAGGAGGGAGAGGGAGAGGGAGATCATTTGCTGCGATCTTGTTCAGCTGCCTGTGGTTCAGGAGACCTGCAGTGAGGAGGGTCACAGAGTTCAACCAGAACAGAACAGAAGAAGAGCAGAAAAGAGAAGCAAGGAGAGGAATGAAAAGACAAGAAGAGATGAAAAATGTTCAGAGAAAGGAAGATGAGTAGAGATGAGAATAAAAAGAAAAGAAGAAATGAATGAAGAAGACAAGAGAAGAGAAGAATAAAAAAAGAAGAGTTGAATAAAGAAGACAACAGAAGAGATGAAAAAAGAAGGAAATAATAAAAAGGAGAGAACTGATGAAAACAGAAGTGAAGAGGAGAAAAGAGAAGAAAATAGGTGAGTAAAGAAGACAAGAAGAGATGAAAAGAGAAGAAAAGAATAAAAATTATAAAAAAGAAGAGTTGTAAAAAGAAGGCAACAGAAGAGATGAAAAGAGAAGAATAAAATAGAAAAGAATAGATGAAACAGAAGAGAAAAGAAAGTAGAGAAGAAAGAGAAATAGAGTAGTGAGAAATTGCAACTAAAGATAAATTCCTTGTATATTTTCAGAATCTGCATAAATAAAAATATGACATTAATCTCATGTTTACACCAAAAATCTGCCAATTTCAATCGTGCATCCACAGAAAACAAAATACAGCAGAGAGAGAGAGAGAGAGAGAGAGAGAGAGAGAGAGTCTTCACTCCTTTAATCAAATCCAGCTCAGATCCACACAGCTAGAGGAACTCTCTGAACAACAGTTGAGATGTTTTGCGGTTTAGCATTGATCACTGGTGGAGAGAGTGAGGGACAGATGGAGCTTTGCAGTCAGCCAAGAACAACACAGGCAAGAAAGGACTACATGATACACACAACAGGACTTATTATGACAGTTATATGACAGTGTGCACTCCAACAATGTCCAAGTTTACATGCAAAACAATTGCTCACTGTTAGTCTTACTGAGATGTGTATTATGATGTACACAGCACAGTTTGACTAAGGTCTTAGTCTAAGCTTAGCCTGATTAAAATTCTGCACCCCAGGCTGATAATAGCTGGACTACTGGAGGTCTGGACATGTACCTGAGCATTTTTTCAGCAGATCCACACATGTGAAGAGACCATCCATCATTTTAAACATTTTATCAGGAACTATACACTCACTGGCCACTACATTAGGTACACATACATTGTAGCTACACTCATTGTCCATTTGATCAGCTCCACCATGTAGCTGCACTTTGTAGTTTTACAATTTCTACATATCTATACATATGTTCTTCTGACCCCACACATGACCACCACAGAGCAGGCATTATTTGGGCAGTGGATCATTCTCAGCACTGACAGTAACTTGGTGGTGGTGTGTTAGTGTGTACTGCACTAGTACAAGTTGATTAATCACCTCAGAGTTTTTAAATCCCTCAGTGTCCCCCAAACAAAACTATTCAGCCAACAGCATCCTGTGACCAACAATGAAGGACTAGAGGTCCAAAACAAACTGTGCAGCAACAGACAAGCTACTGCCTCTGACTTTACATCTATGAGGTGGACCAACAAGGTAGGTGTGTAATAGAGTGGTCAGTGAGCTAACATAGTGTTGTTAAAATCTCCTGCAGCTTTGATGTGTCTGATCTTTTCATACCAATTAACACAGTCTAACACACCACCACCACGTCCGAGTCACTGCAGTGACCATTGAAGAACAGGGTGAAAGGGGGTTAACAAAGTGTCTGTAATTATAGAACTATGAATGCACCTATATGGTAAGTGGAGCTAATAAATAGACAATGAGTGTAGATACAAGGCATGTGTACCTAATGAAGATGTGAGGGAATATTTGGTGAAAATATTTTTAAAGGAAGAAAAACTTGTGGATACGTGGATAAAATACCACTATCAATTAATTTGAATTTATATTTAGAATATCCTTTTTACTACTATTGATTCTATTTGCTGCATTTGATTATTTGCTTATTTTTGATTCTCTTTTCACATTCTTTGTTGTTTTTGTTTTGTATTGTAAAACACTTTGAGCTTCATTGTTAATGTATGAAAGGTGCTATATAAATAAAGAATATTATAAATAATAAATAAATAATAAAATAATAATAATAATAATAATTTATTATTATTATTATTATTATTATTATTATTATTATTATTATTATTATTATTATCATTATTATTATTATTGCAACCCAACTCAGAGGCAAGGGTGAGCATGTTCAAATGACCACACATGATGTGCATCACCCAAGGACATGAATTTTGAAAGTGAAAGTAAAGTTTATGCACTCTCCAGGGCTTGCGGTCCATCCATGCAGATCACGCACTGGGCATGGGGCCTCAAGTGCCACCACAAAAAGTCTCCGCTGCCATATATTTAATGTACCATAATTTTTGCACATGCCACATTTTGTTTTCCTGTAAGTGTGTAATAAAATGTGCCAAATTGTGTTCTCTGTAGATGCACATGTAGCTTAATCACAAACTATTGCAACTGAACACAGGCATCACAGTGGTTTCTCCTGTGCATGCAAATTGTTCTCTCACCTTACACTCTCCATTGACACACACATCCAAAGAGTCATCTCTGCAGGGCGTCCCATCCACCACGGCTGGAGCACGCTCAGTGTAGAAGTTATAACTCTCTGCCAAGCAGTTCAGAGAACAGGACTTTACCCCACCTAAACACACAAACACACACACACATTTAACCACATATGTACAAATATACAGACACCTCTTCTTATTAGTGAATTCAGCTACTATAAGCTCACCCAATACAGACACATACAGCTTATGTAATCTCCATAGAAAAGACATAAAGAGTCACCATGGCCAACTCTAACACTCAGCTACAGGGGTATAAAACCCTTCTAACAATGGGCTGCAGAGCACTGGAACTATGTTATCTGGAATGATTGAGCTCAATGCAATACCATTGGGATGAGGTGGAGTGGAGTCTGTTTGTCTATCCAAATCATACAGCTGACAAAACCCATATCCCCACTAGAGAACAGCATTCACACTGAGCAAACAGCAGGATTTTAATCGTGCAGGAAAAGTTACAGGTTTGAATGAACAAAATACAGATTTCAGTTTTTATTGCTTTTTTAGAAAGCATCTCAACCTTTCTGGAAATGAGCTTTGTACAATGGAAAACTCAAATGAATCATGGAGTGTGGATGACTGGATGAAAGTTATACTCAGTGATGCCTTTTCATAGGCCAAGGAGGTGATGCTGAACCTTTTTTTCTGGCACTGTTCCACTGAAACACAAAGATTCCTGCCAGAAAAAAAAACAAACTTCCTCTCATTATGAGGATGTTGGGTGGGTGGCAGAGTGGCTTGGTGGTTAACATGTTTGCCTCTCAGTGTGAACTCTCTTGGGTTCGAGTCCATCTGATCTCAATGAGTGTTCTCAGGCCTAGGTGTCCTCACTCTGTGACACTTTGTTAGATGTTTTCTCTCTGCTGTAGATTAAGATTCATCCTTTCCTCTATCATCCCCATCTCTCCCACACTTCTTTAGTTATTGCAAAAAAGAAATGGAAACAGAGACGTGCTGACAGTTGGCAGGTTTAATAATAATAATTTGAATGCAGGACAACCTCAGCCTCTCTTTCTGTCTCGCTGTCTTTCTCTTTTCTCAGCTCAGACGTTTTGAGCAGCCATTCGGCTTCTGCTCAGACAGCCAAGGTCAGGTCATAAAAACCGACGCTGCGTTTCATACAGCCGTGTTTATACGCATGCAGGCGGCAGTCGTTTGCATTTCTGTAGTCCATCCAAAAACATCTCAGCACTCCCTCGTGTAACAGAACAAAGTATCATGGGAATTGTAATTTCAATCAGTAGAGTAATAGTATATAAATTGAACAGCCACAACAGTAATACCACTCACAAAGTGAGTTCTCGTAATGGTAGGTTTTAGTCATGTTCTAGTCACTATTCAGGTTTGTTTGTCTTCTTGTTCTGTTTTCCCATGTCCACGTGCTTTTGTTTACATTCTTTATGTTTATATTCTTTATTTACATTCATGACATGCGCTTGTGTTTAGCCTTTTGTCTCCGCCTTGTTGCTCACCTTTCATCATTGTAGGTATATTCCATGCACTTTCACTGTGATTTTTATCTGGTACTGAGTGTCACAACCTTGAATATTGTGCTACAGTTTAGTCTAGCTTGGTTTTATAAAGACCCACCTGCTTGTGCTAACAATCTGCCTCCAACCTATTATGCTGACACAACAATTGGGATAGTTCAGGGATATACTGCGTTAGATTGCCTGGTGCCACAAGAACAACCTGTTGCTGAATATCAAAAAGGTAAAGGAGACCACTGATGACTTTAGGAGGAGAGACACTGTACACACCCCCATCGTCCATGGCAACTCTGTGGAGTCTGTAAAAAGCACCAGTTGCTGGGGGTTCATCTCACAGAAGACGTGACCTGCTCAACAAACACTACTTCTCTAGCCAAACGGGTGCAGCAGCGACTTCACTTTTTGCATAGGATGATGAGAGCAAACCTCCCCTCTCCTATCGTCATGACCTTCTACAGAGCTGCCATAGAGTCCATCCTCACCAACAGCCTCCCAGTCTGGTATGGCAGCTGCACAACCTCAGAGAAGAAGTCTTTCCAGGGGCTGGTGAGAACAGCGGGGAAAATCACAAAGACATCACTCTCATCCATACAGGAACTGTACTCCTCATGCTGCGTCAGTAGAGCCAGCAGGATAATCAAGAACCACACTCACCCTGCCCATGGACTGTTTAGGCATCTGCCCTCCGGCAAACGATACCACAGTATTCACTGCAAGACAAATAGGCTTGCCAGAAGTCTACACTCACAGACTTTCAGACTTTTGAACTCATGTTAACACACACACACACACCATGCTGTACCATCAGAACTGTTGAAGACACACCACTAACTAAACAAACACAATCATATCTTCTGGACTCTTAGAAGTGTTGGAGAGCAATATACCAATTTGCAGACTCAAATTACTTGTTCAAGGGCCCAATATGTATGACCAGATGACTGGATTGGAGCAGCAAGGATTGTAAGGTGCTCCTGGTTAGCAGTCATCAGTACCTACTAACAGCTGCCTCCAAATTCTCCCAGATGGAGCATCTGTGGGATGTGCTGGAACAACAAGTTTGACCTGTGGCAAACAGCTCACAGCTTACAGGACTTTTAGGATCTTTTACTAATCTTGATATCACTACAAACCTTCTGAGGTCTTGTAGAGCTCATGACTCAGTGGGTTTAAGCCATTTTGGTGGGGCACAGAAGACCTACAGAATATTAGCCATATTACCAACTGCTTTAAATGTTATGGCTGTATATATATATCTGTACATGGGCTTGGCTCAGTATGCTGAGATTTTGGAATCCGGTTTGTAAATTTGAGTAAATAGTAAATGTTGTTCCTTCTGTTTCAGTTAAATTTTTTCTAAAAGGTTGTAAAATGTGTTGTGTTTGTTCTAAACAGGTCTTGAATATACAAACCGGGTTCCAAAAAAGTTGGGACACTAAACAAATTGTGAATAAAAACTGAATGCAATGATGTGGAGATGGCAAATGTCAATATTTT
>BRDA01002414.1:26018-39194 GCA_036984385.1 Crenuchus spilurus
CTGATGGATCATTAGTTCCACTCCTTCAGTTTCTGTTGCTCACTTAGCAGGCATAATTCTGTGTGTGCGTGTGTGTGTGTGTGTGTGTGTGTGTGACTGTTAATCAGACTGAGCTGTCTGTAAGCAATCCAACAAAAAATCTGCCCTCTCCTTTTTGGACCCCACTTCTCTCTCTCTCTCACACACACACACACACACACACACACACACACACACACACACACACACACACTGACTCCCCGAAGCCTCTGGCACATGAGTCTCTAACAGCTGTTGAAGAACAAACTAACTTGCATAAAAGTGCTCAAAAAGCTCATTAAAATTCCACGCGTATCCATCAGCCACTTTAAGAGCCTCGGCCGCACTGTGACACCCTCCGGCACCTTGTTTTGCATCCCAACATGCCGTGCATGACCATTGTTGCAGGGGTATTAAATTTAGGGGCAAATTTGCGAGCAATTTGTTTTCGCCATTTGTGTTGCCAATGTGCAGTGTTGTAAATTTAACAGTGCAGGGTGTATTAGGGCTGCTGGGCCTTAAGGAATTAGCATATAAAAATGAGTGCGTGTGAGCCCAGGAGACTGGTGTCAGCTGCTCAATCAGTGTCTTTTCATTTTAGTTTATGTATTTGTTAAAGTGACAGTTCAGCAAAAAAGTCAAATACATACAATTTTCTCTTTATCTTGGTTAAAGTCCAACCATTAAGACACGTAGACTTTAGTTTTGCACTGGAGATGCTAGGCTAACGTGAGGCGTCTCTCTCTTTCTCTGCCTTTATTATTATGCTTGCTCAGAAGCAATTTATTATTATGCTATCTTGTTTGCTCAGAACGGTTGTTACCACCAGTGTGTGGGGTGTTTTTAGATGGATTACAGATGTTGAGGGTGTTTGAATGTAGATTTTAAAGCTTTACTCACCGCCTCTGTACGGTTTCCAGGTGTAGAACTTGCCTCGGAAAGGAACGCTGTCAAAATCAGAGCACTGAATCTCCCGGAAATCCTGAGAACCAGGAGGGCACTCCTACAATACACAGCACACCAAAATATTAAAAAGTAATCAATCTGGTGGAGAATAAAGGAGATTGGGGCCCAGAGTGGCTCAGCGGGCTAAGACGCTGACGCTATGACCAGAGGATCGTGAGTTTGAATCCCAGTCTTGCTGTTTGCCATCAACAGCCGGGCCCAAGAGAGCAAAAATTGGCAGTGCTCTCTTTGGGTGGGTAGATGGTGCTCTCACTCTCCCTATCACTCACACATTGCAATGTCCGCTGGCTCAGGCATCTACTGATTTGTCCATTCGAAACTAGAGACCCTGCACTTTCCACCGAGCAGGTTGGTTCCCCAGGGACGGTGTGTCAAGTGGTAGTTTGAAAAGAGGCGGTGGCTGTATCATACGCAGCGGAGGAGGTGTGTGCATGTCTTCACCCTCCTAGATTCAGGGACAGTGCAAAGTGATAGGGAGAGACCCTAATAGGTTGGGTTAATTGGCAATTACCATATTGGGAAAGACTGAAAATGGGCAAAAATGTAAAAAAAATAAAAAAAATAAAAATGAAGTAGATTATTTTTGAAAAATTCCATTTTAGTGAAAAAAATGCTGTTTCTTAATTGATGTGTTTTAGCACTCAGTGTGACTTACTGTGAACTATATAAATAAATTTAACAACACTAGAGCCATCACATCAGGGCTGATAGAAAACTGATTTTGCATCAGATTCTTCTGTATGTATGACTGCCTTCAACACTAAAACTGATTCAGACCAGATACTTCTCCAAGATTCAGCTATAATACTTATATAAGTTCACAGTACTGTGTCCTAAACCACACTGACTAGTCTGTGATATCTTCATTAAGATCTAGAAGCAGGTTCAGTGAGTGAAGAGACTATTTTGACAGAATACATTGACTTCTAGTTCTACTTTGCCTTGCAGATCCTAAAGAAGCCAAAATCTGGACTCCAAACGTCTTGGCTGATCATTTACATCTGTCTTTAAGTGAAAATATGTTTTCTAAACAGCTCAATCATTTATGAGTGAACAGTTTTACAAGCAAAATCACACTCACTGCTGAGACAAATAGTTCTCAGCAAATTTCACAGCTGCCAGAGGCATTTTCACAGTACTGCACTTTAAAATTATTCAGCAGTATGGTCATGGGTGTGAATTTAACCATGCTGAAACGAGACTCACTTCAATGTTGCAGGATTTGAAGCGCTTCCTCTCTCCCAGACAGAAGCGTCCTCCAATGGTTGGCCTGAAAGCAGGGAAAGTCAATACACACGCGTAAGAGCATTAGCAGCATCTGAGGGTGATTTCACAATCACTCCAAATCTCACTGTGTCAACTCCACTTTGCTTTATCCCAAACAGACCACTCTGTCTGTCAGCTGCTTTTAGTTTGGACTCTTCACCAGTTTTAATCCTTAAAGCTCCAGTTCAGTGAGGACACTGGTGTAGGCAGCTCACATTCATCTTTTACTCAGAACGTCATGAGCTGATTAAATGTTTTACACCAAAATACAAAACATGTGCTGCACAATAGCAATACTGACATAAATCATCACAACTGTATAAAACATTATGGCAAGTCGAGGGATCCTAACAAAGCAGAAGGATGAAAGAAAAAATGGACAATCTCATACCCTCAAAAAAAGACATTTTAATTAGCAACACATTTCTCGTGTTAACATCATGATGAATCTGTTAGCAGAGCTAGCTAGCAAGCTATTTTCAGGGCTGATGTTACAGAGATTAAAAGTGCCACAGAGTTCATTCTTGTAGAATATAAAGAAGACCCATTCTGTGTGCATAGTGGATGTGGTTCAGTTATCTTAAACATTCTCAATCAAAATGAACCCTTCTACACTGTTTGTTTATTTCATGGTCATCTAAGCATGACTCACCATGCAGAGTTAATAATAGTTAATAATGTTTCAGATCTATTTGGCACCAACTCTACCAGTCATACTCAAAGACCCTTTGTTATACAGTGTTTCACTTGTACATACGTACAGAAGAAAATTCATTAATTCTTATGAACCACCATTCATATTAACTTTATGTTACTACTCTATGACATCACTCAGACTGAATTTTCTATAATAATTATCTACAGTAATATTGAATAAAATTGATAGTCCTTAGCTCTATTCCTAGTGAATCCCATTCATGCATAGATTCTTATCCAGAGCAACTTACAATTTATTCATAGCCAACTGTAACATTAAAAGTCCAGTGGCGGACCATCAGGGCCTGCAAGGCCTTCTCTGCTGGCCTAAAAATATCTGAATCAGAAACTGATGTTAATTATATTTTGTCCATGAATACTTATTGAATAATTCCAAATGATCTGTCCACTTTTATAGCTTTTCCAATGGTTGTGCTGTTTCCACACATGTATTTTCATATTAAAGCATTAAACCAATCACATTTCAGCCATCATTTGGTGCCAGGTAGGGTCAAAGTCAAAGAAGTCTGCACAGAGGCCTTCACAATCCATTCTGCAGGCCCTCTAACACATGTTGATGAAACTGTTGCTTCAACCAATCAGATTTTGAGTTGGTGTCACCAGGGCCCTCTAGCAGGCGTATGGCAACATTACCGTATTCAGACCTGTTGATTGGATAGTCTAGATCTGGTGCCAGTTTTACTTTTAATTTTTCAAGTTGGACTTTTCAAGAAAAGCTAGATATTGTTAAGAAAGGTCAAAGAACCCCGAAGCAAGCTAGCTTGTCACAACCAGGAAGAGGATTTGTTCGTCACTTTCGGCTTAAAGATGTGTGTCGCGGCTGTAGCTGCAGTAGAAGGAGACTTGTTCACCCCTGGTTTATTCAATAGAGGCATTTATTAAGGCTACAGCAGCTGTCTGTCTGCAATGCAATGGCTCTTTATATGGTATTTCTGCATATTAAATAGTTTCTATAACCGTAAATTAATTTCTGAGGGGTAGATTGATTCAAATGGAGCATTACTGAAGGCCTAGGTGTGAAATGCATGGTCCACCACTGTAAAAGTCTTATCCTAGGACTACTACTGCTATATTGTAATGTGTTTGCACAGGCTGGGAATTGAACCTCTTACAGGGTGTCTGGTTTGCATCTTTACCTAAGCAATCATGAATAATACTAACAAAGATATGGTGATTAAATTAAAATATTCCTCAGTCTATGTGAAAAAGACTGATGTTACATGTTGTGAAAATGTCCAGCATTTAGTTCTTTCCTCCTGATCAGGTGGTGATGTGGTGCATGGAGACCTGCTTTCTTTTTCTGTTACATCTCCTGAATCAAGTTTGTTGTCCATTATGTTCACACCATGAACACTCCTCCTGTACTGTGCACTGATACCTTATGCACAGATCACTGCACAATTCTGAAATAACCAACGTTGCACGCTCTGTCCATGAGGATGACTGAGGACTTTAATGTCTCACTGCAGCAGAAGGTGATTGTTGGAAATGGTTGGACGGGCGCCGGCTTCTACTCTGACAGCCGCGGATATTAGTCATCAGAAATTAACAATCATCCACCTGCACTGCCATCATGCATGTTAGTCTTTTTCACACAGACTGAGGTTTATTTAATAAACATTTTGTCACCTTATCTTAATTAGTATTAATGATGATTATGAAGGGTGGGTCTGTAGTTGCTGAGGCAAGACACTAATGTTGTATTTATTACGGTGCTACTGAGAGGAATGTTGATGTCAGTGAGAGCATCCAGCAACTGAGTTTTGTTAGGCATAACTGGGATGGTGCTTTGAACATCCCCTTCTCAGGCACTCAACATCAGGTGAGGCCTGGTCTGCACCTCTGCCAACAGATTGTCTCACAGGTTGACTTTTGTCTGATTTCTTGTTTGATGGTGACCAACAACAATGCACCATTTTTTGGACCTGGAGTGGATGCTGTTACTGTACCACTATCTTGGTAAATACCTATCCCTAACAGTATTACATAACCCACCTGGGGCTGTCACAGTGGCGGATGGAGGACGAGACTCCGCCCCCACAGGTGCGGCTACACTCTTCCCACGGTGACCACGAACCCCACTGACCATCCACGCCCTCTGGTCGAGTCCCGTAGGGCACACACAAACGCTTATAGCACCACTGGGTGAGAACATGGAGAAAATAGAGTTGAATGATTAATTAAATTATTAGAAAGATGACATTTATGAATGATTTCACTTTACCCCACAAGTAGTGAGCAGCTAAGACATGGCCAATATCTCAGTTGAGGCATGCAGCTTGCAACTATTTGGTGGGGTAATAAAACCCACTGCTTAGATTTGGTCATTTGGTAGTTAATAGTCCAGAAAAAGGAAGCAAACAAACAACAGTAGAGCAATAGAGTGTGTGAGTTTTCCAGCTGGAGCTGCTGGGTTCTTATTTGTTCTCAATACTCACTCCTTTCTCTATGGTGCTGGTCTGGCAGATGGTACCTTCGGCTGCTGGGATGCTGCTGGTTATACAGCGATTACTCTTACTCATACACCACAGTTCACTGCACACCTCCTACACACATACAGGACATGTGATAAATACAGTACACCACAGACTGGCTTTGTGTTGTGTCTTTTAGCTTCCTTGTATAATTTACACTTTCATCATATTTCTTGGGATGTAAAGCATGATATGTAGTATCTGTACATACATGGCCATATCAGATTATTATGACCAGAATGGGCTTTTTTGCATGTAGCTTTGCATGGTGAGCACACCAGTCAGTTGTAGCAAAAACGATCATCATGGGCAAAGGAGGTGATCTGGCTGAAGTCCAAAAATCATGATAATAGGTTACTGGGTGAAGCATGGTAGAATTTCAGAAACCAGTAACTTTGATGTTCTACAGCTGTCATTGTGAGGCTCCCAACAGTGGTGCCCACGAGTCACTGATGCCAGAGGGGAATGACAACTCCCATGAGTGGCACAGAGCCATCAACATTCCAAAATGGACTAGTTAACCTCTTTAATGCAAGCTGTGTGTATATTCTGAACATTCTGATATGACTGCGCTTATGTAATACTGAGACAAAACTGAAACAGGTGGATCAAATCAGCACCTTTATAATCTGTATAAAGCTTAATTACATGATAATTTATAACACGTAATGCTTTTCATTTAATAATATCTCACAATATCGATAGCAAATTATACTTGTTTCAAGATAAATGATTGAAAGATCGTTTAAAATATGGACTGTCACCATCTAGAAGGGAAGGGACTCGTTTTTTAGTTTATTCTAATGTTAAATAGTAACTAACAATTTAAAAATGTAATTGAGTTTAAGCTAGAAATCTTGACTTCCTTTTTTTAAACTTCAAAAGCAAAGTGTCACGCTCCTGCTTCAGCCACGCCACCTTGCTTTGTCTATGTTGTCATATGTCTACCATTTGTCTCGTCATGTCATCAGTGCTCACACCTGTGGCTCTTTCTAGTTCACAGCCAGTTTATAAATAAACCCTCGTTTGGACCACCATCCTGCACTCCTATTCTCATTCACCTCCACACACCCACAGGATCATCACAACGAT
Organism: Crenuchus spilurus; assembly: GCA_036984385.1. Taxonomy (NCBI): domain Eukaryota; kingdom Metazoa; phylum Chordata; class Actinopteri; order Characiformes; family Crenuchidae; genus Crenuchus; species Crenuchus spilurus. The sequence continues at coordinate 32,552 of BRDA01002414.1, forward strand.
GATAATAATAATAATAATAATAATAATAATGTCACTGAATAGCACTGAGCCTCAGTAGGAACCTGTAGAACTTTTATCACTTCTGATAAGTTCTTTTTTCATCGGTATAACACCTGGAAAACACTGAAGAGAAATAACACTCACATCCCACTCTTTTACTGGACTAACCCATCACAGGACAGTTACAGTCTAAATGATTATTAAATGTAACATCCTGTTCCAGATGTTCTTCTGCTGGCATGTCATAAAACACACAATACACATAAAGCTCTGTCTATAAAGACAGCTATAGAAGTTTTTAAAAGCTTCTCAGCAGCTTTGCCAAGACTCTGAGGTCCAGAGCAATTCAGCAGAAAGTACAAGAGGTCAGCTATGGTTGGCAAAGGAGGGCACTTTTTTGTAACGACTTGTGTTTTTTAGTGGCAGAGAGCCAGATATCAGCAGACAGAGAGTAGCATGGAGATGGAATGCTACAGCTGGGGAAGGAAAAAGGCAAAACAGCCATCTGTTGAAAGAAAGCAAAGAAAGAAAAGGCAAGTGTTGAAAGGTTCACTCTAAGAGAACAGAAAAGAAGAAAGGTTTGAACCTGAAGACCTCTGCTCTACAGCCACCATGTGTAGATGTCTTAATGTAAAATGATAAGACAGAATTATAAAACACAGCAGTGGAAGTGCTCTGAAAGGTGCAAAGCTGACAATTAAATGCAATTCATTATCTCAGAGTGGGGTTCTCCTCTGAGCATGTTGAAGCACTAAATGTGTGTAGTTATTAGGCTAGTCACTGTGGAAAACCTTGTACTGTAAATTTTCATTGTGTCAGATTAAAATGGTTAACGTAGGTGTATAAACATTCACATTTTTTCATTAAATATTTTCTTTTCATACTACCGCTGATACATCGTCACTGCGGAGCCAACACGCTTGAGGAAAGCGCAGGATCCCCAGCTCTGATGGACCAATCAGTAGATGACTAAGCCAGCGGACACTGATGAACTGAACATAGTTGACTGGGTTAAGTATCAGAGTTTATGTATCTATCCCTCTATCCATCTATCCATCTGTCTGTCCGTTTGTTGTATTATTTGGACACTATTGTTGCTATTGAGTTCTTGTGTTTATTGCAACATTTGTCTTGCATCTCTAATTCTCAGTAGTACTTCTTAGATAGAGGACTACATTTGAGGTCAAATATAAATGGAAAAAAAATTACATATAATTTTTGAGGGAACAATTTCTTTTAAAAAAAATCCTGTTGATGCAACATTTGATGAATTATGAACCATTTTTAGTGTAACCGGGTTAACTACAACATCAGCAGTTAGTAAGAGTGAGAGAGGTAAGTACCCCGTATTTACACTGCCGAGATTTCACTCCATACTGGAAACGGCACTGCTCGTCAGCATCGTACACTTGTCCAGGGGCTGTGGTGGGGTACACAAACTCCTGTTTAGGTGGGACGTTGTTCACGCAAGACCCCATCCCAGAACTACAGAAAGTCAAACACATGCACACAATTTATAAACTGCATTTGATATATTTGCACTTATAATAGGGCTGAGCAGTGTGACAACAATATAATATTTATCATGATACATTAAGATGCTTTCACAACACAGTATTTATATTTAGATATACCGCATCAGTAACACTAAATAAAAAAAAACACTATTAAAATATGAGTACAGGTAGTCCCCGGGTTACGACATTGATCCGTTCCTACGTTCGCGTCATAAACTGAATTTCGTGTAAGTCGGAACATACGTAAATACTGTACATAAATAACATACTGTAAGCACTTATCCTATCCTAACACAGTAATTATCAAAAAAACACATATAAAATACGTTTAATAATGAAAGGAAACAGCCGCGTAACCGTGTATTCTTCCGCCGCGCACACCGCCGCACACACCAAACACGAAAAAAAAAGACTTTATACAGTAAATGGGAGATGTGTCGTAACCACGAAACATCGTAACTCGGGGATGACGTAACCCGGGGACTACCTGTATATCTCATTTGATATTTCCCATATAGCATTGCACCACATCCAAATTCAAAAAGGAACAGTTATACACTAATTATTAGCTCTGTTGTTAGTGTAATGCACAGTTGTTTAGTTTGTATTGACCCTCTTCATGATATGTTCTCAAAAGTGTATTGTAACATAATGAGCCTTAATAAGGATAAATCATCATACCTTTCACTCTTAAATAAAATTTAACCAAGAAGTCAAAAAATGACAAAATCTATAAATTAAGGGTGCTATCATGGAATAACATCAAAGTCATGATAAACTACTGTAACTGCTGTTTATAACTGATTAGTACCAGTGATTCATTTTATTTATCTAACCCTGCAGACGTTGGTATGAATGTTTCCTGTAAAGCTATCCAATGCATTTCTTTAAAGATGCCCTTTTATCTCAAAACAGCTAAACTGACAATCAGCAGTAAACAGCCACCTTAGTTTAGCTGCCGCACCCAGGGAGCAGTTGGGGTTTGGGGGCCTTGCTCAAAGGCATTTCAGCTATTGATGTTCAGGGAGGTGAAGCACTGTTCATTCACACCCCCAACCCACATTTTCCTGCTGGTCCAGGATATCAAATCAGTGACCTTCTGATTCCAAGACCACTTTAACCTTTAGGTCATGTGTGCCCACCAAAATGCAATAAGCATATTACAAGACTATTTAACATAAAATGAGACATATTTAACTTGTTTTAAGTAATTTTATTAAATAAAAAAAATCAAGTCAAGATAAATGCTTTATATAATCTGTGAATATAGCAGACATTTTACAAGTAAGTCTCTTGTTATAGCTCTTGTTAACACTAGATTTAAGATTCACTTGCTATTACGAGATATAGCATCAACCCTTAGGTACCTGTTTTTAAGATGTATACAAATATTATAGACAGAAGTGTGTTCTGAATGTTTATTCTAAAGATTTATATGCTATACTGATTAGGCTTGGGCGATGTAATGGTATTTTATTATACTTATTTGTATTTACATACAAAGTACAAAGTACAATACAATTTATTTGTATTGTATTGTACTTGTATTTAAATATGGTGACGGTTATCTAAAAGTTATGACGCTATTAGTCACGTGAGGTAATGCGTCACATTTCAAAAAGAAGTATTAAAACTGGGACTTAAACGTGCTTCACACATCAGCAAAACACAGCGCCAGTTTCACAGAAACACACACACACACACACGCTTGATACTTTTATTTCAAAACTAAACAAGTAATTGTTTATTTCGGCCTCTGGGGGGGGGGGGTGATGAAGGGGGCACTCAGCAGCCGCCGCCCACCGCCGCCGATAATGCCGCATACCACGGTATTTTCTCAAGCTCATACCACGGTATGAAAAACACCAATACCGCCCAACCCTAATACTGATCCTATTCCCTATGTAATCTAACTAAATATCATTAACTGGAACTGGTTTTCACCTCATTGTTCAAAATGCTCCTTGAGTCACAGAGAATGTGGACAAAAAGGGATACCTTGTAATATATGAATGTATATTAATATCTTTTGGAATGCAGATGTATTTAAGGTGACCTGTAGCCATAGTCAACATGCTGTAATCATAGTCTCATTTGGGTAGAGTTTTTATGTTCTCCCCATGCCTGCGTGGGTTTACTCCGGGGTCTACGGTTACCAAAAAAAATGGAGGTCAGGTGAATTGGGTACTCTAAATTGTCCTTGTGTGTGTGTGTGTGTGTGTGTGTGCACCCAGCAATGGATTGACACCATGTCCTAGGCTTGGCTAGTACAGTCTGTAACGCCCTGCCCAGTGCCTGGTATGGGGATAGGTGACTAACCATGACCCTGATCAGGAAAATATAATGGTTAGATGGATGGATGGAGGTAGTCATATACTAATACAGCCTCTGAGTTCATAAAGTTACTGTAATGCTCAGTGTGATCACCATCTTTTAAAAGTCTAAGACAGTAATGTTCAAAAAAAGCTTTTATACTCCACACTAAATAATTGGCTGGTAAGTTTATGTATTGTGCTCTGACTCGTTCCCGAGAAGAAATATAAATCCTTACTTGAGGAAGTTTGTGATGTAATCACGACTGCAGGCAGACCAGATGAATGGGTTGGTCTTCATGGTGATGTGGGCAGCCATGAGCTTAGCCATCTCCTGACTGCGAGCTCCACATGCATTCCCTACTCCATCGTGATCCATACCGAACCTGAAAGAGAGAGTGGACGAGAGAAATAGAGATAAAGAGAAAGACAGAGGAAGGGAAGCAAACAGAGATGTAAGCAGAGTTGAGCTATCTATGTTCTGCCCACAAAGGCAGCTGTTGCCAGGTTGTACAAGCTTTGCACCGTGTTGATAAAAATCCCAGAAATTGTCTAATTGTCTCAGTTTAATCTACGTTTAAGTGACATTTAGTCTGTATGCAGTTGCAAGCTCAAGATTTAAGGACAACTCAGGTATTTGTATTGTGTTATCAAGCTAATGTTATTTAATCCTCCAAAGTTTCTATCCTCCATAGTTTAGAAGAGCCACAACAGAATTCAAGAATACAGCCTTTTAAACTAGAAAGTCAATGTTATGTCCAAACTCTAAACACAATTTAAGACATTTTCTCATTAGGTTTAATTCTCTCTAAAGTTCTGTTAAGTTCGTGCAAAATCACAATAGTGAGAACCTGTGGTTGAAGCAGGGATAGGCCACCTGGTGGCTGATTTAAATATATATTTCTTTTGTTGACATAAGAACTGGATATCTGCTTAAAAGACACATGCATGCACCCACTTACTCTCTACAGTAACGCTCTTATGTAATCCTATGCCCCTGCATATGCCCCCCTTGTCTAGACAGTCCCCAGGGCTCACTGGTTCTAAAGCTACCTGGACGCTGCACTAGGAGCAGCTCCCTAATGACTTTTCCACCTGCTGAAGCTCACAGCACAGTCAGGCTAACGGCTCTCACCATTACCTTGCACAAACACAGCCGCAGATTTCCTGCCTGATAGGGCACCGTGCTTTTCCACAATCAAAACAGCAGAAAGTGCAAAGGATATGGCTTTTATGGAAACCTTTGGAAGACTGAGGAAAACCACTTATATGTATGCAGTGAGGGTCCCTCATTATCAGCCAAGTGTGGAATTAAATACATAGTGTATCTGTGAGCGCTGTCCAACATACCTTTCAGTAATTATCATCATAACTCTACTGTACTGTTATTATAAATGCTTGCAACATGTAAAATGAGCCCTCTAACAAATCAAAGTTTTTAAAAATGCATTGTATGAGCATTCTGATTGACCTCAAATGCTCTGCATGTGGAACGTATGGTGTTACGCTCTGCTATGTTTTGTGTGTGTGTGTGTGTGTGTGTGTGTGTGTGTGTGTCTCCCTCTTGCTCTCTTCCTCTCTCTGTCTGGTATACAGGTCTACCAGACAACAACTTCCTGGTTTCTGCCCTATGTGCTGACTCCACCCACTGGAAAGCTGACTCCGCCCACTCTGATTGAGAGTCCTATATAAGCTTCCCCCTGTGCCTGCTTCAGCAGCCCTGTGCTCGACCATTTTGTGATTTGTGACTGTTTAATTTGCTTGTGCTTTTTGACTTGATTGTGCTTGTGCATTATTTTGTTAGTTTACGTCCATTCTGTGTATTTTCTATATAACACCTGGTGTAGGGTTTGGTTGCCATTTTCTTTGTCACTGTGTTTATCTCCCATTTTGTTTAGTTAGGGAGGTAGGTTAGTTTCATGTCTTTTCTCTACTTTTGTTTGAGGAGGTAAGTTAGTTTTGGTGTATTTAAGCTAGTGTGGGTTGTTTGTTGTTTTGGCCTGGACCAAACCTGAAGTTTACATGGTGTTGTACTGTTGTTGTGTTCCCCAAAATACACAATTTTCTCAATATAATCATTCTTTACATACAATTTCTGTCTCAATCCTTTTATTTGAATCCATCATATCATTTAACAGGTATTACGACCCGAATCCCTAGACTGGGTCATAACATATGGTTGTTATGGTAAATCAAGCTACTGATGTGGTCTCACAAATGGTGAAACAATGCAGACCAATTTCACATCAAGTGTTGTATTTGATATACAGTCATGGCCGAAAGTGTTGGCACCCCTGAATTTTTTCCAGAAAATGAAGTATTTCTCACAGAAAATTATTGCAATTACAAACCGGATTCCAAAAAAGTTGGGACACTAAACAAATTGTGAATAAAAACTGAATGCAATGATGTGGAGGTGCCAACATCAAATATTTTATTCAGAATAGAACACAAATCACAGATCAAAAGTTTAAACTGAGAGAATGTATCATTTTAACTGAAAAATATGTTGTTTCAAAATTTCATGGTGTCAACAAATCCCAAAAAAGTTGGGACAAGGCCATTTTTACCACTGTGTGGCATCCCCCTTCGTCTTACAACACTCAACAGACATCTGGGGACAGAGGAGACCAGTTTCTCAAGTTTAGAAATAGGAGTGCTCTCCCATTCATGTCTAATACAGGCCTCTAACTGTTCAATCGTCTTGGACCTTCTTTGCCGCTCTGTTCTCTATTGGTGAAAGATCTGGACTGCAGGCTGGCCATTTCAGTACCCAGATCCTTCTCCTACGTAGCCATGATGTTGTGATTGCTG
>BRDA01002417.1:0-13745 GCA_036984385.1 Crenuchus spilurus
AATGGGCCAAAATACCAGCTACAGTGTGTGCAAACCTGGTGAAGACTTACAGGAAACGTTTAACCTCTGTCATTGCCATGTTACAAAGTATTGAGTTGAATTTTTGTTATTGACCAAATATTTATTTTCCTACAATGTGATTTCCTGGATTTTTTTTCCTCATTTGTCTCTCATAGTTGAAGTGTACCTATGATGAAAATCTCTGTCCTCTTTCAGACCTCTGTCATCTTTCTAAGTAGGAGAACTTGCACAATCAGTGGCTGACCAAATACTTTTTCGCCCACTGTACACCTCAACCTCAAACTTCAAAACAAGTCAAATCAAGTTACAGTTTCTTGCACATTTTCTTCAAAATATTTTAGACAACCAGCCAGAAATTATGTTAATTAATGGTTATTAATTAGGCCTTAATTTAGATATAATTAATAATCAGATAAAATGACACAAAGGAAGCTGAAATGTAACATTTTTTGCTAATACTTAATACCATGAATTTTGTGATATCATATGTTAATATAGGCAAAATCATTTTCAACTAATAAAACTCGTAAAAATGGCAGAACCATATTAAAATATCTGAACTTGATGACAATGACAGGAATAATATTGAAAAGGGCTGTCACGATAACAGAATTTTGACTTCAATATCAATACCAAGTATAGTATCACAAAAAGCTGAAAATGGGGGGGGGGGGACGGACAAACAAACAAACAAAAAAAAATATTTGAAAAGGTTGAATAATTTATACCAAAAAAATGAGGTTTTTAATGACACTGTTACCTTTTTGGACATTCAGAATTCTGCTTTTCCTCAGCAACAAAACACAGATTCATCAGCACAGGTGCAGTTTAGTAGTGAAATGGACAGCAAACTACAACTACAACCTTTACTAAACTGCAGGTGTTATGATGAAGCCAGAATATAGCCGCTTAGCTTTGTATTACCTTGCATTTGTGTTAGCTTGTGTTGCATTTATGTTAGCTTGTGTTGTGTTTGTATTAGCTTGTGCTGTGCTTGTTAGCTTGTGTTGTGTTTGTGTTAGCTTGTGTTGTGTTTCTTAACTTATGTTGTGTTTGTGTTAGCTTGTGCTGTGTTTGTGTTAGCTTGTGTTGTGTTTCTTAGTTTATGTTGTGTTTGTGTTAGCTTGTGCTGTGATTGTTAGCTTGTGTTGTGTTTCTGTTAGCTTGTGTTGTGTTTCTTAGCTTGTGTTGTGTTTGTGTTAGCTTGTGTTGTGTTTGTGTTAGCTTGTGTTGTGTTTCTTAGTTTATGTTGTGTTTGTGTTAGCTTGTGCTGTGATTGTTAGCTTGTGTTGTGTTTCTTAGCTTATGTTGTGTTTGTGTTAGCTTGTGTTGTGTTTGTGTTAGCTTGTGTTGCAAGTCAATAAATGTAAGTTGAAATGTAGGTTTGACAAGCAATGTGTCATTTTGTCCTTTGGGTTTATGCATTATACCTGCTTATTAATGGTTAATAGAGTGTTTTTGACCTAATTAATAACTATTAATAAAGTATTTTAAACAATCATAAACTTTTCATGAGGCTAGTCTTACAGTCTTAGAAATAAAAGTGCTTATTTGAGCAATGCCAACCTCTAGAAGAACCTTTTTTTGGTTCCTTAAAGAACCAGTTCTGTAATAAGGATTGTGAGTGTGAGGAGCCTTTAAATTGGTAAATGACCTTTATACCAACTGAAACATTTAAAGTGTTCTTCACACTCACACGGGCAGCTGTGACCTGGTAGTTAGGACCTTCCTGTGACCTGTTCCATCCCCTGGCAGAACCTCACTGAAGTGCCCTTGAGCAAGGCACCTAACCTCCAACTGCTCCCTGGGCACTGTGGGTAGGGGCTTCTCACTGCTTTGGGCATGTGTGCTCATTACCCCCTAGTGTGTTCACTAGTGTGTTTATGTGTGTTTCAGTGCACAAATGGATTTAATGTGGATGTCAAATTCATGTGTGCCAGCACATTGGCCAATGATTGTGTACTTTCAATTTCACATCTAAAAGTTAAAAGTAAAAGGAACTAAAGGTTATTATTTTATTGCATTGATCAAATAAACCGTTGTAGCACCTTTTTTAAAGGTTGTATTGTAGAGTGGTCGCATTCCTAGATGTCTTATTGGGAAAAAAATCACGTTTCTGGTTAAATTTTACTTGGAATACATCTATATATGGCCCGTCATTTTGTGAAAAGAATACATACTAAATATATACATAAATATGTCTGTATGTGTGTATATATGATCATCAGACAGACTTACAATAGCATTACAGTGTCTAAATGTAAAATTTCCACAGGCTTTTCACAATTCACAACTGTATTGATAGGTAAGATCTCTCAAATGGCGCATTATTGTTTTTATTCCTGTAGTCTAACCCAGTAGGCTATATATATCCAAAGCTTTGCATATCATAATGCACAGTTATTATTCTACTGAAAAATGGAAGGTGAGTGTGGATGTGGAGTCAAGGTAAGCTTCTGCTATTCCGCTGACTTGGAGAACATGGCTTTAGGCACTGACCTTTAGATTTAATCCAGGATCGCTCTAATTCAAGTGAGATTAAAGAGCTTTATTCCCTGTGCCCAGTAACACCCATAGCTAGAGGAAGGAAAGAGAAACCTGCAGTAATCCCACTGTGGCCTCCTACTGGCACTAGAATGGTGAAGCTGAACTTTCAAGCTAAACTACCAGACTTGAGTGATTTGTCTGCGAGTTATATTAGAAACTGAGAACTCGTGTACTATCTCTTAGATCAATAGCCATCATGTGGGACAAACCACAAGGATTATTCAACCAATAGCTTACTCAAAACAAGGCTGTTGAGCATCTACCAATATTCTTCCCTGGTATAGAAGATGGCTAAAGCAATGAGGGACTGCCACTGCTACATTCGCGAGACTTTGTATTTCAGTCACACATTGCCATCGACAAAGATAAAGGAAGCCAATTTGTTACAAGTGATTATGTGCTCTGGAGAGGTCGTGTTCTACAGAGGAAGCCGTTTTCCAGGCTGAGGAGTTTTGCTTTTCATACTGACGGAGAAAGGGACAGTATGTTCTTCTGAAAAATGATTGCTCCTCACTAATCAAATAGAGAGCAGAATTTCACGGCTTTCACCCAAGACCATTGTCATGCACGTCTGCCTATGCGCTCTTTTCTGCAGTCGCATGAATCAGGTTGAAATTAATCTATTGCTCCTGTGAGCAGTGTTAACATCCTTCAGAAATTGGGCCCTGCGCTCCCTTTTAGGCACATGATACTCAATACAACGTGCAAATAAACAGATTTAAAGAATTTTTAATCTGAAGCTTTTGCAGTCATTTTAACTCGTAAACAGAGAGTGTGCTTGCTTATGTAGCATGCCACATTCATTCACTGTCTTTTGATGTTTGGCTAGCCAACTTCTATGGACTGATTTTCAGGTGAAAAGTAATACATCACGCTGATACACATGAATGTAGTTTTAGAAATAAGGACTTGTAAAGTAGGTACTCAATGCTTGTTTATTAGCACTGAATAATGGAAAACTGTGCACTTCATCAGGTGTTTCTTCAACCTTGGTTGTCAGAATAAGAGAACATTCCAGTCCTACACCGCCCTCTGCTGGTGTACGTATGTATTAACACAGTTCTCAAAAAGCAGGTTCACAGAAATCCAGGTCTAAAGAGGTATCTTATTGTGGTAATGGCAAGTAAACGTTATTATCATGAGGAAGGAACTTTGAGAGGAACCAGGAAGGGTTGTCAAAAGGACAAAAAATTCCTCTCTGAGAGACTTTATGGCCGAATTAAAAAAAGAGTGTTGGTGGTATTATTGGTGTCTACCAGCAGTTGACCTGATTCCCAGTCAATGCACATCTTTGGCCTAAAGGCTAGAGAAGCAGGCTTGAGACCGAAAGGTTGTTAGTTTGATTCCCTGAACAACAGGACTTGGCTGAAGGTATCTAACCCCCAACTGCTCCCAAGGTGCCATCAATAGGGCTGCCCACTACTCCCTAGTGTGTGTATGTGTGTTTCACTGCAAGGATTGGTTAAAAGCAGAGGTGTGTGTAAAGCACATGAGTGTTCACTAATGGCCAAATTAAATTAAACAAAGAGGATTACTCAAAAGTTACTCAAGACATCTGTAACATATACCAAGATGCTGATGATAACACCTGTAAGGCAGTAGACTAGCAGCTATACAGAGTAACCATAAAGTCAGCCATCAATCCCACCTCAACAAAAAACTGATCTGTACTCAAATTTCAGAGTGGTTGGCCTACCTGGGTCACATCAGGTACATTAACCGTCTTCTTAACACTGGCCACATGGCCCACAATGCCTGTGTCCAGCGGGTAAACAATCTCACTGTCAGGAGGTACCAGGCACTCTTCCAGAGTAGCATCCTTATGAACGTTAAAGAGGCGCGTGGCCAGCTCAGCCGTGCCGTTCCTCTGCCGGTACATGAAGAGACTCAGACGGTCTGCACGCATGATGAAGCTCAGGTGCCGCATAAGGTTGAATACGGCCCTCTCCATCTGCAGGTTGTCCTGCAGGTCCCTCACCATATCGAAAATCACCTCGCTCTCCTCCAAGGAGCTCAAGCTATGATATTGGCTGATGTCCACCTCTGTTTTCTTGGACATGGACAGCAGGTTTGAGATGACCTGGGCCCTGAAGTGAGAGTCATAGTATTGCTTGGCAAAGGCGGGATTGCTGTCCAAAAACTTCTCAGCCACATCCTGGTCCACAACAGCCATTTGGTCTTATTTGAGAAGATGGCTTTATAGTCCTTTAATGGAGTTTCCTACTGGAGTGCAAACACCTCAGTTAACTGTGCTGTGTTCTGCACCTATCCAGGGGTAGCGGAGACAGAATGGGGATTATAGGGATTGTTTTAAAGAGGTGTGTGTGCTCCTAATCCTGCATCCAATTATAACTTGGATTATGAAATTCACACAACAGTGCTCCCACCTCAGTCACAGCATCCATAAACATCAGTATTCTGAAAGAGAGAACTGGAAAGTGAATCTACTCTCTTGTGGGATAGTGGAAAGCAAGTCCATTTGCATGCTGTTTGTTATAGCAGACCTGTTGGTTGACTCAGTCAGTCAATCTCGGGCAAATGCTTTTAAACAGGCCATCAGCATTCTGTCCATTCTGCATTTCGCACTGTATTTGTTAGGCTAGATACAGACAAGTCTCTGACCTTCACATCACAACACATGACATCAGGATCAGTAAGAGAAGCACAAAATTCACCGTTTTGACCAACATTTGCATTTAAAGTGGGTAAGTCTGTGATTCCCTGAGTAAATGTGTTGAAGATGTTGGAGATATATTAGTTAGTGATGTTAAACAATTTAATCACAAGTAATTACATCACTATACATATTTAATCCTAATTAACTGCTCTGGTGGGGTCTGCATTAATGGAAATTCAATTAATTTAACTTTTGTTACTAAACATTGATACAGTTTCAACATATACCCTCATTTCTCAGTCCATGCACTCCATAAATGAAACCTAAGCTCTAAGAATGGTCTGTCCTGAAGGTATATTATCAGCAGGTTTAGCCCTACCCATTCATGCTGAATTCACAAGGAGTTTTTCAGCCCAGACTGCTTTCTGAATGCGGCACAGCTAATCAGGACAGAGGTCGTTTACATAAAGCAGTCTTAAAGGAACAGCAACAAAACCAGCCTGCTTCATTGTAAGATAACGAGAGGCTGCAAATGGCCAAGTAAACATGAATTTGTTACCACTCAAGCATCATCAGTGGACATCAGGGAAAAATGTAAAAGAACACATAGTACAAAAGCACAAGAAAGACAGAGGATATGGACCCTTTAAAAGCAATGCATTTTGTTATATTTATAGGAGCGGACAAAATAGGGTTAATCAATTTTATTACATAATACATAATAATTCAAAAACATTTTTCATGCTATGGATTACAAACATTATTTATCTACTATTTCATGTTAGTAATGCAATGTGTTCAGCTGTTATTGCAATAATTTGATGCATAATTTATGTGATCTATCCACGTGAATAAATATGTGTGTAGTTTGGGTTTCAATGTACCATTTTGCACATGAACATTATACAGTACATTTGTATGGTCTCAATTTGTACATTGTACAGACTGTTACTCTGATTAGATAAATCAATAAGCACTTACCAAGCTGAACTGAGCTCTGAATGTGTGCGTGTTGACTCTTGGGTGCACTTGTCTCAGCAAGGAAGGATGCCTCATGTATCTTTGTACAGTGATATAAAATAAGGTAGCATGTACAAACATGTAAATACACAGCTATCATTCTACTATTGGTAGTTATAGTTTAATACATAAGCAAATTAAGAAATGCTAGCTAGCTAACATGAACACATGTTGTATTTTAGGTGTTCAAAAAGCAGGATTTCACAGTTTAGCTATGTAACTTGTGTCTAAATGTGAAAAGAGCAGCAGACCATTTCTATTGGACAATTCAGAAACTTTGCTTTGTAGATTACCCTGGTTCATTGTCAATTTAGTTTTGGGTTAGTTGCCATATGTTGACTTCTCCAAGTGTTTGACTTTTGACAGACACACACACACAAGGGTGACCAGACGTCCTCTTTTACCCACACATGTCCTCTTTTTGAGATTTAAAAAATATGTCCGGGTGGAATTTCACGAATGTCCGGGATCTTGTTTTACTCAAGGAGCGTTTCGTTCACAAACTCTCGCCCTCCCCCTATTCCGTTCGGTTCACTTTATTAGATGTACTTGATCGAGCAGGACCCAAGCAGAAATCCAAGCCGGTTTTCCTGTAGACTGCCTACAAGCTCACAGATTGGCTCTGCCGTTACTTGCTAACATGTGATTGGCTGTCGCCACTGTCACTCCCTCAAACAGCGTCCGTTTTTGCCTGTAAGTTGTTTACATGTTGCGCATTTGTTCTGTCTCAGTCACGTCAGCTAGACATATTTTACTATCAGAGGTTTAATAACACAATTCATAAACATTAACATTTGAGTCTGTGTGCGTGTCTACCAGTCTGCGATAAGCCATCTATTTACATGCCTCTAAGTTGAACTATTATCAAAATAATTCAGAATTTCTGCTTATTTTTGCTCAAAAATTAGGTATAATTACGTGTAAATTGAGGTTTATTGCTTTTAACAGTTAGTAATATTTTATTTTCTAATTTTATTATTTTATTTTATCATAATAAACCTCATAGTTATTAATATATTAGTATATTATTAATAGTAACTAGTAATTGTTACAAAAATATAGACCATAATTTGTCAATATTTATTAATAATTAATAATAATAATAATACAATTTATGTTCAAGCAAAAAAATAAAAATAAATAAACCCTGCTGAGGTGTCCTCTTTTTCGTTGGTCACCCTAACACACACACACACACACACACACAATTTTATATTATACAATGCACAAATACTAAAACATTCTAAATAACACAACTTGGAAACTGAACTTACCCGTTTAAATTACATTTACATTACATTTGTAATAGTTGATTTATTCCTCTAAGCTGTAGGCCATAAACTTAAATATATCTTAATTATGAATTGTGTATTTGAATAACACAAAAATGAAGGAGAGAATAGTTAGCAAGTATTTACAATTCACTAAATGGAAAAGTATTAATTATAACATTGTTATATTGTTTTAATATATGCTATTGAAAGAAAACAAATCATTTTAGGTTGGGAGATTGTCCCAATTTTATTTCTTCCTCTGTCATGTTTTCATTTCACTCTTTTTATCTTTTCAGTATCACCACAAGCTAAGTCCAGCTAATAACTTTGTGCACTGAAATATGCAGAATAATGTCACGTTTAAGTTTGTTTCCTGTAGAGAAACTTCTTTTGGCTTAAAAAATCAACAAGACAATCCTTCTTCATACGGACAACATCTTTTAAAACCTCTTAAACAGTTAAGCTACACTCATTACTGTCGAGCAATCACCGTTGCTAACTTTTTTCAGTCACGTGACAGGGTATTTTGCCGATGACCACGTGACGGTGGAGCTCCATGATGGCTTCTGATGTCATTGGTCAGGTCTGCTGCAGTTGTAGTATAAGTTACTGAAGACTGGTCAGGCATGAGGAAACCAGGTGGATATAACATGAATTAGGACACGACGAAGTGACTGTAATAAGAGGTGAGTAGCCCCTCGTGCTGAAGCAGGAAACTTTCGTAACGTTGTGTCTTTGTGAATCACGGTTTAGCCGGTAAAGTAAACGCAGTCCGGCTCAGAGTTAGTTACACGTAGCAGAAGTTCAGCTTGTCAATGGTCGCTTTCATAGCTCAGGGAAGCTTCTGTGTTACTCTAGAAGTTAGACACTTTATTAAAATGCTGTCTACTCGATATATGGATGAAATGAGATTAAAGTTATATAAAGTTAAATAGCTTTAGTTTAAGACTGGTTACATTAGCTAACTAATGTTTTAAGTTTGAGACGATTGTGCTGTATATTAAGCTGAATACGAGAGTGTATTAGTATTTATTGTATACTTCATTCATATTTATTACATGCAACATGAAATAAATGAAGTAAATAATTATAAATAATCTGCATTATGAGCATACATAATGAAGTGTAGTATATATTTAATTAAGGCAACATAAATACATAAGTGCAAAGCAGTTAAGAGTTTAAGGATTTAATGTAGTACTGAATTAATTTACATTGGAAAGCTTAGTTTCTTAGTTTTGTCTTCCCAAGAGTCTCAGGTATGTCTTTTTAATGGCAGTAATACAAAAAAAAAAAACTAGTATAAACTATAATTAAGACTCCAATAATTAAGATTTTATTGTGAAAAATGGAAATTCACCCTCTTCACAAATCCCAGAATGCACCACGCAATCGGCAACATCCGGTTCACCATGCTATCAATACTAAGCTACACTATCATGCTGCTTGCCACACTGGCCTACATTGAATTGATAGCTTGCAACAGCGAGTTTACACTAAAAACCCACTGCATAAATTGAAAATACAAGTTGACACAACAAGATATGATGTTTAATATCCAAAGGAATATCTGTATATAGTTACAAAAGCTAGTAGATGTCACGTAAGTATTTACTCACCAAATAAAGTTGTAAACAGTGTATGTAGCGTAGCTGGCACAGACATAAACAAGAGAAAATGGTGAACCGGATGTTGCCGGTTGTGCGGTGCATTCTGGGATTTGTGAAGAGGGTGAATGGAGACATTTAATGTATTATACGGTCTCATTGAAGGATATGTACTATTTAAATCAAATAGTAATTCCAGAACAGAAATTGTAAGTACAGTAAGTGAATGAATTAAAATGTACTTTAAAGTTTATACTCGACAGTGCAGGCAGCAGCAAGGATGCTGAAAATGTGGAAAGTTGAGCCGGCCCTGTACCCGTGGCACGGGCCCTTACATACAAAGTGCTGATTGTTGTTTCAGGAGGGAGTGGGTCTAGAGGTACTTAAATTCAGCCCTGTCTTAGCTGGCCTACAGGAGGACAGAAATGTGGATTAACGTTGTGTGGTCTCAGCTGAATGCAGCCCTCATATAACCTAGTTTAACATTGCTGGTACATTTAAAAAAATATCAGTTTAGCTTCATAATATCAGTGTGTTCATTTAAAATGTTAGGGCTATTTGCCGTTTTTGATGCTATTTGCTTTCAAGCCTTTCAAGTATTGTCGAAGCAGAGCTAAAGTTTGTTAAAATGACTGATTTAATTATACAGTATGTGTTTTTTCTGTGAATGTGAATGAGACTCATTTTCATAAAGTGCTCTTTCCCTTTGAAAGTCTTTCGAGATAAAGTTTGCCTGATGACATATTGATTGTGGTGCCGTGTAGCAAATATTGACCTGCCAGATGAATCCTTGCCCCTTGATAATATTCCTTTCTTTGCATTAAAAGGCCATTTCTCATTCCCTCTTCAAACAAACTAAGAAGCATGCCTGCCTTTTGCTTTATTTATTGCGTTAATTTATCAACCTGATATGAAGCATTTATGGTTACATTTTATCCAGCATGTCTCTTGGTAGGTCAATTAACAACTCTACATGTCTTTGTCTAAGGGTGAGCTTTGGGTCAGTGCATAATGGCTGGTGGTAAGAGCAATGGGGCTGTTATAGAAGCTGGACATGAGGGTGACCTTCATATTCCCTTCATCTTGGAGGAATGCAAAAAAGAGGAGGAACCCTTGAAGAAGGTGTTGAGCCAAAAGCTGAAAAAGACGTGCTCCTGTAGCTCGGATCGAGCCAAAGCCCTGCTTGTTGATTCCATACCCATTCTAAAATGGCTTCCACAATATCAGATCAAAGACTGGATTCTGGGTGATTTGATGTCGGGTGTTATTGTTGGCATACTGCTGGTACCTCAGTCTATTGCTTACTCTCAGCTAGCAGGCCAGGATCCAATCTATGGCCTCTACACATCTTTCTTCTCCAGTATCATCTACACGTTCCTGGGGACATCCAGGCACATCTCAGTGGGCATTTTTGGGGTGTTGTGTTTGTTGGTGGGCCAAGTAGTTGACCGAGAGTTGGCTCTGGCTGGATATCCTACTGATCAGCAGAACAACCAGACCAGCTTGGACAGCCTGGAGAACAGCACTATTCCTTATTGTGATAGCAGCTGCTATGCCATCATTGTTGGAGCCACTGTGACCTTCACAGCAGGAGTCTACCAGGTAAGTTACTGCCC
The DNA here is from genome assembly GCA_036984385.1 of Crenuchus spilurus. Lineage (NCBI taxonomy): Eukaryota > Metazoa > Chordata > Actinopteri > Characiformes > Crenuchidae > Crenuchus > Crenuchus spilurus. Next base: position 10,703 of record BRDA01002417.1, read on the forward strand.
TACGCTGTTTGAGTTAATTGTTAGAATTGTCAAGCTAAACAGATAAATACATTTAAATACTAGTACATGTCCAAAAATTAGAATATCATTTAAAAAGTTCATTTGTATTCATAATTGAATTAAAAAACATAAGCCTCATGTTTTATTTTCATTACATGTAAAATGACATTTCAAGCCTTTTTGTTTTAATGTTGGTACTGTTTGAATAATTTACTCAGTTTCAAAATGAAATACAGTGGAACCTTGGTTTTCGTCATTAATCTGTTCTAAAGGGCCTGATAACCAAAATGATCGATAACTGATGCAATATTTACCATAAGAAAAAATGTAAACCCAATTAATCTTTTCCAGACACTCCAAAATATTAACAAAATAAATTTTATATATAATAGCTATAGTTTTATACACAGAAAACAATGAGGACTACATTCAAAAGACTAATAAAATGGATAAATGAACATTTAACATTACTCTTATGCTCTATTTTCGGCAGCCTGTGTTTTGTACACCCATTTTCAGGCGGTAGCAGTGCACGCTGTCGCTTTACTGTGACATGTTTAAGTTTGTTTTGAGCTTTATTAATGACAAACAAAGCCAGAACAATGAATGGAGTGGATGCTTTGTTTTTTCAAAGTTTGCTGCAAGTCACGTCGTCACGCTGATGAAAACCGGGTGGATGAATGATAACTGGGACAAAATTTCCCCCCAAAAAGTCGACGATAACCGAGGTTCCACTATATTGTAATGATTTGAGGTTCTGCATTTCTGCTTTTCATGAACAATAAGCCAAGCTGATCAACAGTAAAACAGAAAAGGCTTGAAATATGTCCAATTAAACTATAAACACAAATGAACTTGATGTGGCACTGTGCTTTTGTTTGACAAGGTATGTAATGTAGTGTTGAATAGTTTTTTTTAAAAATTGTCATTTACATAATTATTCTTAAATATAGACTTTTCACACTTTCATATCTAATTTCTAGTGTTAAATTTTGGCATCTTTATTATAACCTCAAAGATCTAGAGAAATTTTAATTGTACAGACTGCTGCCCTTCCCGTAAAGTGTTATAAATCCCCAGGTCTTGCTCAGGCGTATGTGCACATGCAAATAGTGTACATATTCATCATCTTTTCAAATATTTTACTGTTCAGTCAAGAACTCACATGACGAGACTTCATCCATCAGGAACTCAGCCCAACCCACAAACAAGAACACCTTTTAAGGGAGATACATCATGCAGAAACCAAACTGTAATCCCAAAAACAGAACAGACAAAGCAACATTCAAATACAAGCAGAATAATATACAAAACAAACAGGATGCAAGATGTAGTTCATCTATATTAGCGCATAAAAAATATAATAATTTCAAGCCTTTTTCATTTTAATGTTTTTTTATTTATTTATTCATTTTTGCCCATTTTTATCACCTTCCCAATGTGGTAGTACCCAATTAGCCATCACTATTGCAATGTCCCTGACTCTAGGAGGGTGAAGACAAGCACAAGCTTCCTCTGTTGTGTGTGATGCAGCCACAGCCTCTTTTCTAACTACTGCTGATACACCGTCACTGGGGAGCCAACGCGCTCGGAGGAAAGCGCAGGATTCCCATCTCTGAATGGACCAATCAGTAGATGCCTGAGTCAGCAGACATTACAATGTGAAAGTGATAAGGAGAGTGAGAGCACCATCTACCCACCCAGAGAGAGCACTGCCAATTTTTGCTCTCTTGGGCCCCGGCTGTTGATGGCAAACAGCATGACCGGGATTCAAACTCACAATCCTATGGCCATAGTCTGCTGCGCCACTCTGGGACTTTCATTTTAATGTTGATCAGTATTGCTTATAGCTCATGGAAATCTTGAATCTCAAATGATTACAATATTCATACCTGAATTGGACTAAATTTCTATTGAAACATCAGCAGCATTAAAACAAAAGCTTGAAATATGTCTATTTTTTGGAAATGTGCTAGTATGCTTGATGTTCACTGATAAATATCCTCTTTTCCTTTAATTCTAGGTGTTAATGGGCCTCCTTCAATTTGGCTTCGTTTCCGTTTTCTTGTCTGACTCTCTTCTGAGTGGTTTTGCTACTGGTGCTTCTCTCACCATCCTCACCTCACAGCTGAAGTATCTGCTGGGTCTCAATATACCTCGTGCCCAGGGTTGGGGCACACTGATCAAAACGTGGATCAGTCTGCTAAGGAACCTGGGTCAAACCAACATCTGTGACCTTATCACCAGCCTCCTCTGCCTGCTGGTGCTAGTGCCCACCAAAGAGCTCAATGACCGCTTTAAATCCAAGCTCAAAGCGCCCATTCCCTTTGAACTTTTTGTGGTCATCATTGCTACCCTGGCTTCTCACTATGGCCACTTCAAGGAGAATTACGGATCAGGGGTAGCTGGGGCCATTCCCACAGGCTTTATGCCTCCTCAGCTGCCTGCTTGGTCTCTCATCCCTAATGTGGCTGTCGATGCCTTCTCCATCGCCATTGTGGGCTTTGCCATTACTGTTTCTTTGTCTGAGATGTTTGCTAAGAAGCATGGTTATGTTGTGGACCCCAACCAGGAAATGTATGCCATCGGGTTCTGTAATATCTTTCCATCCTTTTTCCGCTGCTTCACCACAAGTGCTGCCCTGACCAAGACTCTGGTGAAGGAGTCCACTGGCTGTCAGACTCAACTCTCAGGCCTGGTCACTGCACTGGTGCTACTCTTAGTGCTGCTCGTCATTGCTCCTCTGTTCTACTCGCTGCAGAAGTAAGTACATGTCGTGATCCAGTAACATCCGTATAAATGTGGGATACAATTGTTATGAAACGTACAGTACTTCGCTGGATATGATTACCATTTCTCAATTGTCAAAAAACTCAGATAACAGAAACTAGAAGCCTTATTATAGCAGTGGGGAGGAGTTACCCAGAATTCTTTGCTGTTCTGTACTTTGCTAATTAAATTTTATTTGCCGTATATTATTATCAGTATTTAAAAAATGTGTTGTTATTATTAAAGGTAGGGATGCCCCGATACCGATACCAGC
>BRDA01002418.1:0-14583 GCA_036984385.1 Crenuchus spilurus
GGATCTGTAAGACTATTTGAGTTCTGAAATGTTGTTTGCATGTTCAAGGTAGCATAACGCTCCCATCTTTTGTTTGGCGTTACATATATACATATATATATATATATATATATATATATATATATACACCTCTGTTGTGTAAACAGAAAAAAAAATAAAAAATAAAAATTGCATGTGTATATATATATATATATGTGTTTACTGACAACAAATCTTAGTGGGGAGGAGATGTTATGTATGGACCTAAACTTGTGTAATACCGTTAGCGTCCAGTAGATGGTACCATGTAATTGCTGCATGTATTGTTCAGTTCAGCAGAAAAAGCAGTCGTAAACAGATGCACTAGTGTCTGCGTAGCTCTGTGTGTTAATGTAAAATTGTTTACATAGGTACACTAAAGAGAGCAACATAACAAAAGGCACGGTTTTTTGTCATTTATTTACATTTTCACACAAACACTGTGATGCTAATGATCACTTCAAATTTATATTTCGTTTAATTAACTGAAAGTCATCAAACATTTCAAAGACATTCTTCCGCTCTTGAAAGGTTCGCACGCGTCTCTGTCTTCTCAGTGCCATCTCTGCCCCCCGGTGGCGACTCTTAACTTAAGAGACCTCTGGAGCAGTCTTAACTTTTCCGGAGAGTAAGAGATTCTTAGACTTCAGAGTTTTGATAACTGGCACTTACACTTAACTCGGCGATTAGGAGCAAATCTAAGAATTTCTCAGCACTTAAGTCCAAAATTCCACGCTAAGAAGTTTGATACATACGGGCCCAGATCTCGGCTTGCATCACAAAGCAAAAAATAAATCTAGGTGCAATGGAGATTATCTTGGAAAATTCATAAGTTGATTCACTCTTAAGTCAACACAGTTCCACTGTATTTTTATATTTAAGTTAATATTTATATTTCTTTTGAGTTGTGAAAATAGAAGGAATTCCTAAAAGGCAGGGGCAATTTTAGAAACAGAGCTTTAGGGGTGCTAAGCAGCCATTGAGCCTAGCAGTGCCGCAGACTCCACACCATTGCACAACCAAGAATTTCTTCACAAACTGCTTTAGGGAAGCTCATCTGCATGCTCATCATTCTCACTGGGGTCTCCACCTGACTGCAGTTTGTTGCCGTAACCGACTTGAGTGGGCAAATGCTCACATTTGATGGCAAACTCATTGGTGCAGCAGCTGTCCGGGTGGCTGGTCTCAGATGATCTTTGAGGAGGTGATGCTGAATGTGGAGGTCCTGAGATGGTTGGTTGCACATGCTCTGTTGTGAGGCCGGTTGGATGTACTGCCAAATTCTCTGAAATGCCTTTGGAGATGGTTTATGGAAATGAACATTCAATTCACGGGCAACAGCTCTGGTGGACATTCCTGCAGTCAGCAGCTAATTGCCTGCTCCCTTAAAACTTGCAACATCTGAGGCATTGTGCTGTGTGATGAAACTGCACATTTTAGAGTGGCCTTTTCTAAGGCACACCTGTGCAATAATCACACTGTCTATCAGCATCTTGATATGCCACACCTGTGAGATGGATGAATTATCTTGGCAAAAGGAGAAGTGCCCAATAACAGATTTAAACAAATTTGTGAACAATATTTGAGAAAAAAGGCCTTTTGTGCACATAGAAAAGGTCTTAGATCTTCGAGTTCAGCTCATGAAAACTGGGTGCAAAAACAAAAGTGTTGCATTTATATTTTTGTTCAGTGTAGTCCAAATGCTGCTGCATGATTATAAATTGTACAAAAAAGAGCATAATAGGTGAGTTGTCATCTTGCCTTTTAATTGTATACTTTGATTTTAAATGTGCTATAAAATAAAATTACTTAATTAGGTTTTTTTATTACTGTTTAATGTTTAGAATACTGTTTTGCTTGAAACATGCTAAACTATTCACACATACACATACACACATATCATGGCAGTAATTTTGAGGATTTGCCACCACAAAATAATACCATTACCAACAGATAGTTCTGAGTTATTTTGCTTTAGGTTTGCAGACCTCTGAGAACTATAAGGATCATGTTTTGAACTTAACAGCAATATAATTTTAAGAAGGCCTTGATACTTTTCAACATTAATCAACAACAACACTGAAAAGTTAAGTCTTTATTTCATCTGGTGAAAGAATATTAAGAATCCTCATTACAAAAATGATTAATTAGAAAACATATAAAAGTACAAAAACAGAATACAGAGGGTATTAAAAACATGGCATTTTCAAGACTATTTTGGGTAGATATTCTCAAATGACAAATATTTCACAGAGATTTTCATCTGAAAACCCATTTAGTTTAAGACTGAACTGTTAAAATTAATGCAGTTTGATTGCTTTGACTCTTTCCATAGTTCAACCTCCTGTTTATATGCAGTCCACAATAAGCAATCACAATGTTATCGGGGCACTCAAGCAATGGCAAAAACTGCTTTGGCCTCTGGTCGTTTACTGAATGTAAATGATTGAGTGGAAGTGATTTTGTATTTCTGGCCTCTGGACATCTGTGACACAGGCACTCATTTTTTATTTATGTATTCATACCTTTTGTATATGGTCAACAGAACTGAAATACCAAAACTCCCATAATTATACAACTTCAATGGCCATACAGTATGCTTTGGAGAAATAACAACATGTAACTTCATTATCAACTGCTACTGGTTTTGCCATAAATATTTCTTTCATAACATATGAAGCAGATGAAGTATAAATAGGGTACTATGACAACTGTATCCAACATAAGAATTCACATTTTGAATCAGAGTGCATATCCGGTCAAGCACAGTGATTCTGAATTTAGGTATGGTACATTTACATGTTCTGTACCAATAGAATGCTGTTGTTTTGGGGCCAGTCTAGGTCATCACTTGAGTGCTTCCCAAAGGGTTCTCAGCACAGGCTTGAGGATGATTATAAAACTCACAAATGTACAAATGATTAGTCTCATTTCCTTGTGAGCAGCTGATTCTCCAGCTTCTCCAGTCGTACAGTCATTGCTGACAGTGAAGTTCAGTTAAGGAAACAATGAAAAGCATACAGATTTGTAATTATCATATCACAGACTTGTAACATTTTCTGACAGCATGTGCTATTAGAGGTTAATTAATATGACTCAGTGGTTTGACTGGTGGGCTTGGTAAACCTGTTGTGGTTCTTCTTCATTGAAAAAGGAATTTAATACTAGGAATACTGTACTTTTTTGCAGAATAGCCTGACATGAAATCCATTTGATCCTCTTATGACAGGCCTGTTTAATGACTGGCTGTTGCAGTACCTAAGCTATAACCTTGTGTGAAGTAAATTGTAAATAAACTACACATAGTGTCATTTAATGCTTTAAATACAGGTTGTCTACAATGTTTGTTGAATAGAACATTTTCTATTAATTGTATTGATTAGGAATAATAAGCAAAAACAAAAATCAATAATTTTTGAAAAGGTGCATAAATCACCTTCTGTGATGGAAAACATTTGTTTCTGAGACCCAAGCTGGACAAGAATTCTTTTGAGGCCAGATAAATGTCAGAATGAGAGATTCTATAACAAAGAAACATTGAAGTCTGCTTGAGCTGAACAGTCTCTGTGAAGAACCAGACTAATGGCCAGTCTGTTAGAGATCAGACAAACACACACGGTCTTGCTCTTTACAAAACAGTCTCTGTTCAAAGTACTTTCACTAAAATCATGTAAAAGGCTAAGCAAACAGCAGTTTAATTCCTTGTGGTCAGCACATCTCATATATTCTAGCTGTCCAAAAAGTGTATTAGTGTTATTTTATAATTAGTATTTTATTGTATGTATATATATATATATGTCCTTCTGCATAGATTTTTTTATTAGTAAGATATGAAGATATAAAGGATATGTTTCTGGTTGAGCTGGTTGAGAGTGGTCATAGTGGCCTGTTGGAACTCCACAAGGCTATCACAGGCACAGGGGTTCTTCACCTCAATTTCACCCTGACTCTCCTCTGAAAACATACAGGAAAAATTACAAAATGACAGCAGTCAGATAATTTGATATTGCAAATACAGTTTCTTTGTAGGCATACTCCTATAATACACTAATGTATTTGTCAACTCATACTCTTAACAAAAAATCCTAACTTTCCTCTAGATGGTGCTAAAGAACAATTTATCTGAAACAATGAAGCAGCTCACTCCTTATTCCCTGACCAGCAGTCTAGTGGCCTGCACTACCCTGCACTGTTTACTTTATAGTTTCAAAATTAGATTTTTTTTTTTTAATTTTCAGCAGTCAAACATATCAGCACTCTTACCTGCACAGACATTGAGTTTGAGGTTCTCTGCAATCTGACTAATGGCAGTGAAGTCAGCGGTATAGAAGAAATGTTTGTCCACAGGTTCAGAGGCAATCTCTCTCAGCTCATCTTCCACAGCTTTGCCCACACCAACAGCATACATAGTGATGCCTATAAAATATGTGTAGCAATTGAAGAAAGGAAAAAAAAATTGTTGGATAGAAAAAGACAGTGTTCAGCTGTTTGTTTTGCCTTGTTTGGTGCCTTAGCTCACCTGCATCCTTGGCCTTCTTGGACCACTCTGTAATGTCATCTTGAGAACGACCATCTGTAAAGACCAACCCAACCCTGGGAATGTTCTTTGAGAGAGCGCGTGCACCCTCAGCCTCTGAGAAACTGTTTTCTACCATGTGTTTCAGCGCCAACCCTGTCATGGTTCCCTTCTCCATATATTCCACCTTCATAACAGCTGCCTTTATGTCCTCTTTGCTCTTGTACATGTTAAGTGGAAACTCCGTCCTCACTCGGCTAGAGTACTGAATGAGACCCACTCGTGTTCCATGACCAGAGACATCAAGCTGGTCCACGACCTGGTTGACAAACTGCTTGACAAGCTCAAAATTCTGTGGTCGAACACTCTTAGAACCATCAATAAGGAGAACCAGGTCAATGTTGGCTGATCTGCAGCCTGAAATTGAGAGAAAATGTATGTATTGACACACATAAAATGTTATTAACTACACTGAGATAAAGTTCAAAAAGTTGAAAACAAATGCACATGTGACTGTGTGGGATATATTAGATAAGTAATGCTCAACTGGTCTCCATCATTTCTATTAAAATAATAGAACTAAATCATGACCTACTATTTAAGATTTCAAGGCAAGCAAACTTTTTTTTTTAATTTAATAATTGTTTGCCAATATTCGCCCCTTCCCAAAGGGAAATTAGCAGATTAACACATCCCATCCACTAGGGGGCTTTCCCCATCACTTTGCACTGTCCCTGACTCTAGAAGGGTGAAGACATGCCCACGCCTCCTCCGTTGAATGTGATATGGCCACCGCCTGTTTTTGAACTACCGCTTGATACACCGTCACTGCGGAGCCAACGTGCTCGGAGGAAAGCGCAGGATTCCCAGCTCCAAATGAACCAATCAGTAGACGCCTGAGCCAGCGGACATTGCAATGTGTGAGTGATCAGGAGAGAGAGCACTGCCAATTTTTGCTCTCTTGGGCCCCGGCTGTTGATGGCAAACAGCATGACCGGGATTCGAACTCGCGATCCTCTGGTCATAGTCTCAGCGTCTTAGCCTGCTGAGTCACAAACTTATTTTTCAAAAATAGGCTGCTGAACATCATGTTTTTACAGAAAACATGCCCATTAGTCTATATAATGAGCTGAATAAAACTGTACTCTCAGCTGATCCTTATGAACATAATTAAAATCATAACTGTATTGTTGTGTTTATGCACACAAAAGTAATGCCTAACAAAACAAGCTTTTCCCACCTCACAAACATTTACACCAGTTAATGAAATGGGGATGTGCTTTATTGCTGACAAGAGCTTCAATGTCTAGGGTGATTGTAGACCCAAGCTATCCTCAGATCATGATGAGTGTCCAACTTTCAAATAAGGTACATCTTGCCTTCTGTGTTAATTAAAATTAGATTTGAAGTGTGCAGTACCACAGCTCTTTCCATCCTCCTGAAGAAGATGACCTTCGGGGCAGATACAGTAGTATGACCCTGGAGAACTCACACACTGGTGCTCACAACCATGTTCCACTACATTACACAGGTTGTCCGCTAAATAAGAAATAAAAAAACACAGAATACATGTAAGCACTCCTTTTTTATATATTTAAAGGCAAAAACAGTGACATATTCCAAAACCTTTCGGTATAGACCTAGGCAAATTTGTTAGTATGCTTCTATGAAAAAAGAAGAATCCACAATGTTCTGAGATATAACTTTAAACTCACAAAAATACATTGACAATGACCATTGTCTATCCCATATTTAATAGAATGAGATTTTGTTTTTTGGATTCAACATATTTCAAATAATTAAACAAGTGAAAATGGAATGTGCAAAAATGATGGGACCTTTAACCTAATATTTTGTTGCACAACCTTTAGCGGCAATCACAAAAATAGATTTATGTAGCTCTGAACAAGACTTTTGTATCTATTAACAGGTAGTTTGGCCAAATCTTCCTTAGCAAACTGCTATAGCTGTCTCAGGTCTGAAGGGTGTCTTCTCTAGAGTCACAAAAGGTAATTTCAGGACAGTCCAGTGTTTTGTTCTTAGTGTTTTGGACCCCTGTTGGAGACCCCATGACCTGTGACTGAGACTGAGCTTTATGAGTATGTTTCACTCCAAAATGACTTAACAGTCTTGAGATTTCATTGTGTCCTGCACAGATTCAAGGTACCCTGTGCCAAGTGCAGCTAAACTGCCCTGAAGCATAACTTACCATCCTCCATGTTTCACAGTAAGTATGATGTTTTTTTGGGGGGGCAAAAGCTTCATTTTTTTCCATTTGTGAACATACAGCTGATGTGACTTGCCAAAAAGATCCAGTTTTGTCTCATTTGTCCAAAGAATGTCCTAGAAGAATTATGGCTTGTCAATGTGCATTTTAGCAAATTCCGGTCCGACTTTTTATATTGAAGTCTATTTGTCTTCTTCCATGAAGCTCACTCAAAAAGTGACACCTGCTGTAATCAGTAACTGATGTACTTTCATTTTAAAGTTCAGCTTGTATCTTTTAAAGTTTTCCTGGGTTTGTTGTCTCACATTTGCTTTATCATTCTGTCCCCTGATTCTTATACTTGTTAATGCTGCTTGTAACTGTTGTCAGAGGAACCTCAAGCTGGTTGGAGATGGTCTTATAACCTTTACCATTAATTTGCCTGTCAATAATTTCTTTCTGGTCTCTCCAGAAAACTCTTCCCTTTGCTTTCTTTGGTTCAGTGTAGCATACATGATACCAAACAGCAGAGGGATGTATTTTCTCTATTTAAATTAGATATCTTTATTGTCACTGTGTCAGTAAATTCAATTACAGCTGCCCAATCCAGTTGTATAAAACAAATAAGGACGCACGTCATACAACCACATAATAAAGACATCATCATACGAAACAAGTGAGACTTAAGACAACATTGACAAAGAAGATAAAGTGCCGAGTGTCAGATATTGCACTAAATATACATTCCAGTAATAAGTATTAAGTATTGCACTCTGGTTGTGGACCAATACAGGTAAGACCAACACAGTGGAGGGTGTCACTGTGTCTGTTGAGAAACTGGATAGCTTTGGGGGGAAAAATGTGTAATATTCTCTTGGTACGTGTTTTAATTGACCTGTAACATCTTCCTGAAGGTATCAGTCCATTGTGATGATGGCCAGGATGTGTCTTTTTTTTATATTTTTTGCTCTGGAGAGGTATTATAAGAAAATAATTATAGACAAATATAATCTAAACTTGTAACAAACAATCAGTGTCATTGTTCATGTCTTTCTTTAAGCATACTAACTAAACAAACTCAAGAGCAACAGTAAATCATTTTAAATATAAAAAAACATGGCACTGGTAATCCAGACTGTTAATGGGTGAATAGTCATTAATGGCAGATGTAATGAGGATGAAGACAGATCCTCTCATTGTGTATATACCTGATTTTATCAGTCAATCTGGAAGAATATGATGTACATTCATGATCAAAACAAAACAAATGAATGTTTGTTGAATAGCTTCAAATGAGGGAAGTTTAGATTCTACAAATCTGCACCAGCTGCACAACTTGAGGCAACCAGGAAAAGTTTCAAAAATACATAAATTATATATTCAACACAAATGTTTGTGAATGAATGCCTCAAGTTATGGTAAGTGTGGAACTAGCAGGACTTTTGCCCTATTTCAAAGTTTTGGTCTGGTTAAATGGATAAGCTAAACAGAGCTTTTGTAGCATTCCTGATGAGACAAAAGACTAAGGATTTAGATAAAGAGCACCTGACTTCTGAATGAGTACTTGGAGAACAGTGGAATGTGGAGGATTATAAAATCAACTTTAGCTTTTTTTTAAAGGCATTGCCAACTACTATACAATTGCTGCATTATGTCAGTATTTGACTGCTAATAGCTTAGTTTTCTGTCTCCAGCTATCCCTATAGCCAAACAAATAATACATAATCTGTCACATGGTTGGTTTGACACCATAAGAGAAAGTTCATGAGAATGAAGTAGCACATGACAAGGATTTCTTTTCTTCACAAATTTAGAGTCATCAACCCATTTAAATGCAAATTGTAGTTAGTTGTATCTGCTGACAATCCAGAAGCATATCCATGTTCTGTGAAATTATGATTATGCTTATTGTATATTTTCCCTCATAGACAAACTTGAATTGGCAAGTTTACTTAAGGAATACTGAAGAAGGTGACAGGCACCAAAGAAGAGCAGGGAAACCAATGTATGTTAAATCTTGAACCAGTTAAAAAATTGACGGTGCATGTTTTGGTACTCAGCAGGTCACCATACGAAAAAAACATCCTGGTAGAAACGTCCATGTTGCACATTGCACAGTTTCAGCATTTCTGAGATGAGATTTGCAGCTCAAAAATGGAAGGAGAGAACTGGAAAAATGCCATAGCTCATCTTATGCATTCTAAGTTTATTGTTTCTACATTAGCAAGGAATTAAGCTATGGCATATGGGAAAAGACTAATTACTTGCTACTTGATAAACACCTAGCTGCCACTTGTCCTGAAGGATAAAAACTAAAACCCACATCCTAAATGACAGGATTTTGACATTCAAGATCACACTGTGTAAACAGTTTTTGGAGCTGTTTTGCTATCCAAGAACGAGGGCTGAGAAGAACATTAAGCTATGCAGCTATCAGCAGTGTTTTCTTTTCTATTGCTGTGTTCATCCTGAGTATCCTTAAGGTTTCTGGAAACAGTACAGTCTAAATAGAGTTTTATTGTGATAAATAGATCAAATAATGTGAAGATTAAACTGTAAAACTGTCGTACTGTAGAAATGTTACATATTGTCAGATTTGAGTATCAAACACTATTTTTAAAATGTAATTACATTGTGAAAGTATGCAGAAAGCATTTGAAATAACAAATATTTAAAAATACAAAACATGCATTTCCACAACCTGCAGATATGCTAAATGGTTTAAATGGTCATGAAACCATTTGGCCATGAAATTAGTACCATACATACCTTGGCAGGTTTTCCCATCTTCCTGGAGTGTATATCCCTCATTGCATCGGCAATAAAACCCATTCAATACACTCACACATTCATGATCACAGCTGTGATTCCCAAAGGAACAATAGTCAATCACTGAAAAGAGAAATAAGATAAAGAACAGATTTTTCTCAGTCATATAAAAAACAGAAAGGCACATTTGGACACTAAAATGTTAGGCCTTTTTAAATAGATCAATACATTTTACAGAAATATATAATGCCTTTTTATTAGACATTTGCAGATTGACATAACAATTACACATGTAAACAAAACAAAAACCACACACACGCGTGCGCGCACACACACACACACACACACACACACACACACACACACACACACACACACACACGCATGCTAATGAATTAGGAAATAGGCATGCGCCCCTTTAAGTGCTAACAATATCAACTTACCAGGAGAATTAAATGGCAAGAGTTTTTCTCAATGGCTATTTTTTACCAACATCACAAAAGTTTGTCACTTTAAAATAAGGGGCCAGTAATATATTTTATGAATGCCAATTTTACCGTTTATTGAACAAGATCAAAAACTCATACACTTGACTATCTGCTAAGAATCTCCAATTAGATTGCCCCCTATTCTGAAGTGTGAAGAAATTATAGGACAATAAGGAGTAGTCAGCTTTAAATGAACCAAAGAAGTCTAGTCAGTGCCAGACTTACTTTCCAATATTAGCTGAACAAAACAAGGGGGCAAGTTATTAGGAAATGGTCTACAAATCTCTTGGAAAATCCAAATGTAACAGGGTCTCATTGCTCATAATCAGTCACATTTAAATGGCATGACTTTCAGATAAAGTAGTATCACATGACACACAGGAGTTTAATTTGTTGCATGTGACTATATGGTCACATGAAGTTTTCATGCACAGTATGTAAAGCAGTGCAGACATGCAATGTAAAAAAACATGCAATTCTACACATCTGTAGCCCTCACTAACTTGTGCAGGTCTTCTTGTCATCGTTGAGTGTGTATCCACCATTACAGCGACAGTAAAAGCCTTTGAGCACACTCACACACTTGTGTTCACAGCTATCATTTCCAAATGAACAGTAGTTGATCACTAGAGCAAGTTGACAACAGTAATATATTTACTTTTGACAAAGGGAGAAAGCAGTTATTACATGGCTTAAAAGAAATGACTTGAAAGGTGAGTGTAAACACTGTGATCTTTTTGACAGAGTAGTAATGTTAAGTAAATGAAAATTGCCCTAGATCAATGGTTCTGAAACTTGGGATTTTAAATAAATGCATATTTCATGAACATCACATATTATATGGAGAAAAAATAATTTCTTCAGATTATTACTAAACAGCTGCTCAATTGATACAGGTAGGACCCATAATAGTATGTTAAATTTATATTATAAGTTTTTTAAAACATTTAATTTTTACCCAATTTCTCCCCAATGTGTTCGGTAGCCAATCAACCCACCTATTTTAGCTTATCACTTGTAATGTCCCTGACGCTAGGCCTCCTATGATGCATGTGAAGCTGATACATCCCACCAGGCAGCCAATGCGTTAAGAGGAAACCACAGAATCCACAGTTCTGATGGATCGCTTGGCAGATGTCTGAGCCAGCCGACATTATTTAGTAGTGTGAGTGTCATCTTACCTGCCCAGAGAGAGCATAGCCAATTTTTGGTCTCTCGGGCCTCAGCTGCCAATGCATGACTCATGATCCTCAGGTCATACTGACAGTGTTTTAACAATTTATCTCATTTTTGTAGATAGTACTAGAAACAGATGCTTTAAAATTCAGAGAACCACTGTTCTAGACTAACAGAGTAACTGCAGGAGAGGTGGATGAATGGATGCGCTGAAATAGCTGATGAATGCTCTTCTGAACTGTCAAAAGTAAATATTTTATCTGTAATACATTTGTTGGCTCATTTTGGGCCTTCATTAACTTGAGCAATGTCCTTTTGCCTTGCCATTGGTGTAGTTGTTAAGTTTCATTGTTTAAAAGCAAAATTTACTTCCATTTTACTTAATACCCACTTTACTCTGATAACATTCTTAGTGTATTTTACTTAACATTTGGTGTGATAATTTATTACAAACCCTTACATTTTATAGTCAGTGTGTGCTTATTATTTATTTATTTGCATTAAAGCAGGTGAATGCTATACTGAACTGTCCAAAAGAAACAGTTTAACTGTAAAGAAAATTAAGGACAAATTAATTACACATTATTTTGTGGCATGGATGAGCATATGTATGTGTTTGGTTGTGTTTGTTGGCTTATTTTGGGTCCTCACTAACTTGTGCAGGTCGTCTTGTCTTCATTGAGAGTGTATCCCTCATTACAGCGACAGTAAAAGCCTTTGAGGACACTCACACACTCGTGTTGACAGCTATCATTTCCGAATGAGCAGTAGTCAATCACTAAAACATGTAAACAACAGGTAAGACTCTATACTTTTTGAAAGACACAGAACAGAAAGTAAAGCAGTTAATAAATTGCAAGCATTAATTATACTGAGAAAGATAGTCAGTAGAAAAAAAAACTTCCTAATTTCCTTAGGTGAGAAAAATAAGTATCCCCAAGCTTCAGTATCTAGGCAATATCAGACCTATAAGTCCTGAGTATTTGTGTATATATAGCCATGCAAAAACAAAGTACACTCTATTGGAATGTCTGAAAATTGATCTGATCCTTTGAAGCTTCTAAAATTCTATAATTATAATAGAATTATACAAATACTAAATGCAACCTCAAATGAACAACACATAACAAATTACACAGTGTCATTGTACATAAAAAAAACTAGGCCAAAAACGCAGAAATATTGTGTGAAAAATTAAGTACACCCTTACTGCTTCCATCGTCAGGATATATGAGGATGAAAGACATCTGCAATGATCTTAGACAAGTGATTGTTTTTGCCTATCAATCATGAAAGGCCATTTGCACACAATTTGCAGTCGATCATTCTACAGTTAGAAATATTATTCATAAGCATAAAACATTCAACACAATTGCCAGTCTTCTCAAGAGTGGATCCCAGCAAATTCACCCAAAGGTCAGACTGTGTAATGCTCAGAAAAACTGCAAAAAACCCAACAGCTCTCAGACTGTACAGGCATTAGATAACATGGTAAATGTTTGTGACAGTACAATTATAAAAAAGACTAAACACACATGGAAGAGTTGTCAAGAGAAAACCTCTCTTTCTAAAAAAAAAAAAAAAAAATTCAGCATCTTAACCGTGACCCTGCCACACCCCCGGCCATGCCCCCTGCCTTGTCCTTGTCTGTCACATCATGTCATGTTTCATTGGATTCACTTGAGTCTCGTCTCTGATCACAATCCTGTGCACCCATTATGTGTGATTTCGTTTGCTTTCAAAGCGGGTTTAGCTTGTCAGCTTTTGTCCATCATTGTAGATGTCTTCACATTCACAGTTACAGTGTTTTGGTTGGTGCCATTAAAGTCACAGCTTCTATGTTTGTTTCAGCCACAGTATTTCAGTTTTTGTTTTGATAATAAAAGTCACGTTCACTGGATCAATGGTGCTTCTATCTCCTCGTGGTCACAGCAAGCTGATATTGTGTTTGCAAAGTTGCATCTGAACAAGCCACAAAAACTTCTGGAGCAATGTCCTTTGGACAGATGAAACCAAAGTGGAGATGTTTGGCTACAATGCACAGTGCCAGGTTTGGCAAAAACTAATCACAGCATTTTAGCATATACCAACTCATACCAACTGCCAAACACGCTGGTGGAGGGGAGGTGACTTGGGCTTGTTTTGCAGCCTCTGAACCTGGGCACCTTGCAGTCTTTGGGTTGACCATGAACTCCTCCTTATACTAAAGTATTCCAGAGTCAAATCTAAGGGCCTCTATACAACAGCTAAAGCTTGACTGTTGAAACTGGAACACGCATAAGGACAATGATCCAAAGCACACCAGCAAATCTACAGCAAAATGACTGAAAAAGAAAAGATTAAGAGGATGTTGCAACGGCCCAGACAAAATCAATTGCTGTGGTGGAACCTTAAGAGAGCTATGCATAAAATGACTGTGTACAAATCTCAATCTGTGTGTATCTCTGGTTGTGTGTGTGCATATAGACACTGAAGCAAATGGATTCACTTATAATTTCTTACTTAAGGAAATTGCATTTAAGTTTCTTTCTATGGATTTTACTGTCTATAGAAGTTGGTCACTATGGTTGCACAACCATAATAAACCCTAACCATTTTTGTGCAATAATTACTTGCAATTGTCTGAGTCTCTTACATTGACCAAAACTAATTTAGGACCATTTGTCTCTCCAGTACTAGATGATTCACAAGGGTTTTCACACGTAAAGTTGAACAGCTTTAATATGGACTTCATCTAGTTGTTTGGGATGTTTAACACAAAGTGGACCCAACCAATTAATAGTTAGTGTGAGTTTATTATTTATTTATTTATTTGTATTGAAGCAGCTTGTGAATGCTATACTTAACTGTACAGAATAAACAGTTTTTTATGTAATACAAATTACAGACGTTATTTTAAAATTATTTTATAACACCAATGGGCAAGTGCATGTGTGTAGCTGTGTTTGTGTTCTCATTTTTGGTCCTCACTAACTTGTGCAGGTCCTTTTGTCTTCATTGAGAGTGTATCCCTCATTACAGCGGCAGTAAAAGCCTTTGAGGACACTCACACACTCGTGCTCACAGCTATCATTTCCGAATGAGCAGTAGTCGATCACTGGAACATGTAAACAACAGTAAGACTCTAGACTTTTTGAAAGAAATGAATCAGCAAGTAAAGAAGTTAATATGTTACAAGCATTAATCATAGTAAGAAAGCTAATAAAGTCTTTTTCAAAATATTTGGGTAGAAATGTCTAATCATGAGTTCTCACTGTCTTTGAATTAATAGGATATAATGAAGTAACAGTAATAGAATATACAGTGAGGAAAATAAGTATTTGAACACCCTACGAATTTGCAAGTTCTCCCACTTAGAAATCATGGAGGGGTCTGAAATTTTCATCTTAGGTGCATGTCCACTGTGAGAG
>BRDA01002418.1:14683-36830 GCA_036984385.1 Crenuchus spilurus
CCGGTCATCCTCTCCTTAATACAGTGCAGTCGTCCTGTCCCATGTGCAGAAAAACACCCCCAAAACATGATGCTTCCACCCCCAAGCTTCACAGTTGGGATGGTGTTTTTGGGATGGTACTCATCATTCTTCGTCCTCCAAACACGGCGAGATGAATTAAGACCAAAAAGTTCTATTTTGCTCTCATCTGACCACAGCACTTTCTCCCATGACTCCTCTGCATCATCCAAATGGTCATGGGCAAACTTAAGACGGGCCTGGACGTGTACTGATTTAAGCAGGGGAACCACAGTAACCTTGGAAACAGTGGTGCCAGCTCTCTTCAGGTCATTGACCAGCTCCTCCAGTGTAGTTCTGGGCTGATTCCTCACCTTTTTTAGGATCATTGATACACCACGAGGTGAGATCTTGCATGGAGCCCCAGTCAGAGGGAGATTGACAGTCATGTTTAGCTTCTTCCATTTTCTAATAATTGCTCCAACAGTTGATCTTTTTTCACCAAGCTGCTTGGCAATTGCCCCATAGCCCTTTTCAGCCTTGAGAAGGTTTACAATCTTGTCTCTGGTGTCTTTGGACAGCTCTTTGTTCTTAACCATGTTAGTAGTTGGAGTCTTACTGATTATATGGGGTGGGCAGGTGTATTTATGCAGTTATCAACCTCAAATAGGTGCTTCTAATTAAGGATAATAAGTGGAGTGGAGGTGGACTTTTTAGAGGCGGACTAACAGGTCTTTGAGGGCCAGAATGTTTGCTGATTGGCAGGTGTTCAAATACTTATTTGCAGCAGTAACACAAATAAATTATTATAAAATCATACATTGTGATTTCCGGATTTTTTCTTTTAGATTATTTCTATAACAGTGGACATGCACCTAAAATGAAAATTTCAGACCCCTCCATGATTTCTAAGTGGGAGAACTTGCAAATTGGCAGGGTGTTCAAATACTTATTTTCCTCATTGTATCTTTCCATAAGACTACATGTAAACAAACATACCTCTGTGCAGCTTGTTTTACTTTCTGAAATCATTGTCCAGTTTGAATATTTCACTTTGATTAAATTACGGATGCTGAGTTAAAAATGCCTTTTTTTCAACCAGCTTCTTTTAAAACAGATGTTTAGGCCGGAGTTACATGACATAGATGTGAATATTTCTTAATTACTGATAGTGTGCTGTAAGATGTTTTTCCTTTACTAACTTGTGCAGGTCCTCTTGTCTTCATTGAGGGTGTATCCCTCATTACAGCGACAGTAAAAGCCTTTGAGGACACTCACACACTCGTGCTCGCAGCTATCATTTCCAAATGAGCAATAGTCGATCACTGAAACAGGTAGAGAACAGCAAGAAATTCTAAAATTTTGCAAGAGCAGGAAAATCATGCAAGGCAAATGAGATACAATCATTTTACAATTAGAGTGAGAATTTATTATTATTATTATTGTTGTTATTATTATTACTTGTGTGTTTGTGTTAACTAGGATGCCTGTGAAGTCATATACACCTGGGTGAAAGCATTTCTGTTCAGTGAGGATAAACAGAATATGAGGGTAAATACCCTTTGTCATTCTTAAACATCAGAAAAAGAACACAATTCAAATAAGGTTGGGCATACACAGACTTTTAAAGTCCTAAAAGAACTGAGAAGATATCATGCTTAAAATCTTTTTCTCAGAACATCTTGTCTTTCTTTCATAAGAGTGCATACTCTGGGCAATAAGACATGTATTGCACACTTAATGAATTTCATTGCAGCAGAGGCCACATCACGTTCTAATACATGTCTGGCATTTTTATTCTTCTAGCTTTCTCATTGGCTGCTGCCAATGTTTAAAAAATGTGTATTTTTATATTGATGAAAGACTAGAAAAAATGCCTTTATAAATTCACACAAAACACTGTTCTAGACTGAGGGACTGACTGGAGGTGAGGGATGAAAGTTAGTGAATAATGCAGTGAACTGTTAAAATTAAACATTTTCTGCAATACAAATTACATTTGAAAATTATGTTCTGACATGAATAAGCATATGTACATGTGTAACTGCATTTGTGGGCTTATTTCAGGCCCTCACTAACTTGTGCAGGTCCTCTTGTCTTCATTGAGAGTGTATCCCTCATTACAGCGACAGTAAAAGCCTTTGAGGACACTCACACACTCGTGTTCACAGCTATCATTTCCAAATGAGCAGTAGTCAATCACTGGAACAGGCAGTGAGAACAGTGAAAAATCCTATACTTATGCAAGAAAATCATGCAAAGCAAATGTGTGAAAAGGGAAAAAGACTTGGTGGCTTGGTTGACCCCACTAACTTGTGCAGGTCCTTTCATCTTCATTGAGAGTGAATCCCTCATTACAGCGACAGTAAAAGCCATTGAGGACACTCGCACACTCGTGCTCACAGCTATCATTTCCAAATGAACAGTAGTCGATCACTGGAACATGTAAACAACAGTGAGAGATTGGGTACTTTTGGAAAAGATAGTTGAGCAAGTAAAGCAACTGTGTGAAAAGCAAGAGAAAAAGCATTGATAACTGGGTGTCTCCACTAACTTGTACAGGTCCTTTCATCCTCATTGAGTTTGTATCCATCCTTGCAGCGACAGGTAAAGCCATTCAGGATGCTCACACATTCATGCTCACAGCTATCATTTCCAAATGAACAGTAGTCAATCACTAAAAAAAGGTAGAGAAAAAAATAGTTTGAGAACTCAAAAACAGTAATTAAAGCTTTTAAAATTCATTTGTATGTATTGCTTATATTTTATGCACTCAACTGGGGGTGTCCCAGCAAAAAATGAATGATGTAAATGTTTGGTGAATGAAAATGTTACAATTGGTTTACAGTTGTGAACATTTTCAGTCATTAAATATTAAATGTTTGATGATATCTGAAGGCCTCTGATCATTTCATAGCTCAATAGTTTTAAATTACCTGCCTTGTAATCTCCAAGTTTATAAGATTTGTTTCATTGACCAGAGGATGTTGTAAAAAGTATTACATTCAGGGGCAACAGTAAATGTGGAGAGTGACAGTAATTTTGACAGTAATCAGCTTTTTTTGCTTGCTTGGTCACAAATGAAAAAATTTCATTTGTGATTTGATGACACAAGCAACTCTAAAAAATAAAATAAAATAAAAAATAAAATAAAAGAAACTTTTTTCCCCAATCACTCAAAGTTGAGGAAAAAAATCACCTCAAACAGATCAGCTCAATGACATGGCCAGCTTATACTTTGGATTTCAATCTGATATACAATTTACAGTGGGAAAAAATGTGGTCCATGACAAGGCTTGAGCCTGCAAAAAAGCTGATCTGTCAACCTCTATTCAAGCATGATGGAACCAGTTTGATGTAGAACATTGTTTTTCATTAATACTGTTTATGCCTCAAAGACGTCAAGCTGTCACAAAAGCCAGACAAAGAGAAATAAATTACTAAATGGATTATTTTTTGATGATATATGTTACCATATGTTTTTGTTAAACATCTACTTGATTAAAACAGCTGTATTAATTGTCTTAATTTAGTTATTTTTATGGTTTAATTCAAGAAGCCAGAATTTTCAACTATTACACCAAAAAACTGTGTCATACCCGTGATTGGTTTATTTGTTAGAATAAAAAAGCTGGATCATCCTCTAAGTGTGTGTTTGTAACATGTATATATGTATGTATATTTATGTGGCATGGTTGCCCTCACTAACTTGTACAAGTTGTCTCATCCTCATTGAGATTGTATCCATCATTACAGCGGCAATAAAAGCTTTGGAGCACACTCACACACTCGTGTTCACAGCTATCATTCCCAAATGAACAGTAGTCGATCACTGGAACAGGTACATAGTGTTATACATAAATATTTCACTGGAATATATATATGCATGTCTGTAGTAACACTGAGTGAACATTCAAACACTGTACTGTATAGGTGTGCTATAACTACTTAATTATCACTACAAAAATTTCAGTACACTTGATAGAGAATAACTTCATTCATAGAGAATGTTCATTCATACTTGATACCCTGTTTTGTATTGCATTTGAACTGACATCCAATCATTGCACACGTTTTAAAAGCAGAACATTGTTATAATCAATATAAGTAATATTTCATACAGTGGAACCTCGGTTATCATTTGCCCTGGTTATGGTACAATTAGGTTATCATCTATTTTTTCAGTAAAATTTTGTCCCTGTTATCGTTCATCTGTCCGGTTTTTGGCGGAGTGCCCATGGGTCGCTGCTAATTTTGCGCAAACAAAGCATCCACCCACATGTTCATCACTTCTTTATTGAGTGCACCAGAAACAGACTTCTCTGAACACATTTCCATACACCAAGAAGAGTCTTCAGTAAAGAGTTATGAGACCGTGCCCAGTCTTATAAGTGGGACCAACCGTAGAGCAGACAGAAGCTAAAGAGTTTCACAAAAAAGAAAAAAGGCAAAAGGCACCCAAATAAAAACGCTCAAAACAAACAAAAACACGTCACATTAAAGCGACGGCATGCAGCGCGACTGCTTGTAAATGGGTGCTATAATAAACAGTGGCTGAGAACCCCAAGAACGGGTTTACAAAACAAAAAGACTGCCAGCTGTATCAAACTGGCACACTAAACAAAGAGGAAACCCAAAAGAGTTCAAAAGGATTTACATAATTTTCACTTCACTCAGGCACTTTAGAATGGATTAATGACGAAAACCAAGGTTCCACCGTATGTGCAAATACTTCAGTAAAATTTACAATTTAATTTTCATTAAAAATGTCAAAAATTATTGAATGCATTTGTCTTTAATTATCCAGTAATGCAATTGCACAGATTTAAATTTTAATTGGCCATTGCATTAGGGTTATTGTGCCACATAGAAAATAAACTGCTTTCAAGCATGTGTTCTCAAACTTTTAACTTAAACTATTCATACATAATCATAATATATAGACACCATCAAATAAAATATATTTATTTTGTTTCAAAACATGCAATTTTGAGCGAGAAAATACAAGGGGAGTAGACAAATAAACAGACATTATGACTTTAAAATGTTTCAAATGATTTTAATCTGACTAGAAGTGGACAGAAAGTTACTTCTAAATGATTCCACTTCTTTCATAAATGTCTTTTTTTAAGTAGTAGTGAATAAAAAACTCACATTTTTCCTCTACTGCAAGGTCATCAACCATTTCTACAAAGGACCTGCAGGCATGACTGCACATTTTCATTTAAATCAAGCAGAATCACATCTGAATATACTGAAGAATGTTTAATTGAGGAACATAACTGTACCAGATTTCATTAAAATAATTTTGATACACTGACTCCACTAACTCTGTTCTGTTTACCAAAACAACAAATATCAGCTTTTCTCGGGGAAAAGGTGAATATAATTTACCTTTAAGGTTCATAATTGGTCCATAAAAACCATAATGTATGTTTGCAGTTATGCTCCTGCTTGGTTCAAGCCCTTTGAAGACTATGTTGGTGACCACTCAAATGGAGGACATATCCCCTAGAGGTAGCTTACTACCACACTGCTATGTAGTCTTGTTTTTGCACTGGTAATATGCTTACCTTTCAAACAGAAGATGGCTACAAACTAATGAAACTAGAGAGATATACTTTATGAGTTTTTGCAGCATTGTTTATTTTTTCTACATTATTATGTAATAATATAAACTCCCTGATTTTGTACATATAAAAACTCTACACTGACCATACATATACTACAGTATATCAAAGTCTAAGTAACGAACATTTGAATATTTGAAGAATTTATCATATCTTTGATTTGTTGCGATAAAATTTTATACATGAACCACTGAGCCAGATGTCTATGCAGTCAGGACCAGTTACAAGATGTATGAATGGTTGCAGGTCAAAGTATTAAAAAAATCTAAGTGTTTAACTTCTGTGCTACATGTGCTATAGCAACAATGCATTTCATATATAGATATAATAATGCATGAATGAATGCATGCAAACCATTATGCTTTCAAAATTTCAGAATTACTTGAAGTGCAATGTATTTTTGTGTGCCGTGTATATACACACAATTCTTAACAGAGCCGTACTAATTAAACAAACCCTGATTAATTAAGTCATTACTGAAGGACAATACCAATAATATGTTGCCTGGTACAGTACATTCTGGGATTTACACTAAGAAGCACAATATATTAACATTTTTCAGTTTTTCTGTTGTTTTGTCTACTCCATGTATGTATATTACCGTACATCTTTATGTATGTACTGTTTAATTTGAGAAAAGGCTTGATTGGCTTAGTTGCTCCCACTAACTTGTGCAGGTCCTCTCGTCGTCATTGAGTGAGTATCCCTCCTTACAACGACAGTTAAATCCATTAAGGATGCTGACACACTCGTGCTCACAGCTATCGTTTCCAAATGAACAGTAGTCAATCACTGAAATAAGTAAAGAAATGTGAAGAGATTCTCATGAAAGAATAAGGTGAACAGCAAAATTTGACATAGCACACCCAAAAGGCAGCCTGTGGTAAGTGTATGTTTCAGTTATTCTTTCTGTAAACAGAAGCTGAAGTTTGCTCTTTCTGAAAAACAAAGAAATTACTGGTTGTTAGGCAAATTGTACAACCAATTCCAAGTATATTTTTAGGCAACAATTTTGGTTGTGAGAAACAATTGTATAAAACTTGAAACATCCCAGTTCAAAACAAATGGAAAACAGCATTAAAAATACTCCTGAAAGACCGGCCCAAAACCTAGAACTCGCAAGATCTGTAAAGCAGAACCATAGCAAGACATGCAGAACAAGTTTATTACTGCACTGGTTTAACAGCAATGCAAAGATTGTCAAGAAATCTAAGTTGGAATGAAGTTTTAGTTTGGTTAGTCAGGCAAAACATTGTTGTGAGGTATCCGGATGTGCATATAAAGTGAGTAAGGAAGGTGATAAATGCTGTTTATTATCAAAATCTGTTAATTTATTATTGATCTTGATTACTAGGTTCTGGGTACTAGTCTGTTTTCACTGTGTTGAGGTTTTACCAGAATAAAGGGATACATTATGATGAATGAGATGTATTTACTGGGAGAAGGCGTAAAATCAAAGAATGCTGTAGTGCACTCATCTGCTTGTAAAGAGTACTGACTCAAGCATTTACTGGTACCCATACTACCCCTAGCATGCCCCTCTTGGCTTTGCTTGCAGAGTTCATCAAGTCTAAGAGGCTGGCTGGTAGTTTCAGCTGTAAGCTCATGTCAGGCTTGCACATGAATTTTCTTGCAAATCGTGGAGCAAAGCATGGTGCTGCTTTGACTGCTTTGTTCTTTAAGTATAGCTGCTATGATAAGTAAAATGTAATAAGTACTTTTAGCCATTTAGTAGTGCTAGATGTTGCACATTGTTCTTGAAAATGTTTCAGCTTCTTTTTACATAGAGAATAAAGGAAAGATACATACCAGTGGTGTCCAAAATTTAGTTTGAAGATGTGATTGTTGTGCATGGACACTTTTCACACAGACAAGAACAATAATTGCATAACACCAATGTTTTAATCTAAGTAAAACAATATTTAAGTACTTTTTAAATCATTTGTTCACATTCATGACAAACTACATAAGTACAGTAGATTTTTCATACATGTACACACATAAAATTTATTAATTGCTCTAAGATACTACATAAACATATATACTTATATTAACATTTTGTTCAGTAGACCCTTCCCACACATACACAACACCGTAGGGCAACAGCATCTGATAATCATACCATTCAAACAGTTAATATTAGATTTTTCTGTGAATGGTGCCTGTTGAATTTGTGAAGCCGGACAGCTGCAGAAAGTCATATCCTTTTTCACATTTTATGAAATGAGACAAACTTAACAGGTTCTCATAAGACATCTTTACCCATGCATATCCTCCAAGTTGCCAAAGTAGTTTCCTCGAGTATAGCATGAACGATCTAACAAAATATACTCTCAGAGAATATCCAACACAGGTACTGCTTGCTAATATGAAAAGGGTCCAGGATTTGATTGATTAAAATGTATTAGTACTGAAATTAACAGGTTTATTAAAAAGCTGATAATCACGCTTATGTTAGTGAGTCTAAAAGTAGATGTTATATGTCTAAATAACTCTAGATGTATATATGTTTTTGGGGTTTTTTTGTGAATATTACTTTGCTTGCTTGCCGATTCTAAAATGTTTTGTAGGTTATTTTTAGAATCAAGCAAGTTGAAATAATTATACATTATAATGAATTACTCTGTAATTGATTTGGGAAGTAATAGGTGTGGATGTGTGGACATCTCCTTTTGCACAGACAATTGTAGCTGTACATGAATGTACGCTATTAGTCTAAATGTGAATGTAACATGAGTGTGTCAGTGTGGCACTAACTTGTACAGGTCTTCTTGTCTTCATTGAGTGTATAGCCCGTATTGCAGTCACAGGTAAAAGACCCAGGAGAGCTGATACAGATTTGCTGACAATCATGCTTCCCTTCCGCACACAAATCAATGGCTAAAAGATACATATATTCATATTGATAAATACACAGTTACAACATTATATTAAAATACTTAAAATAACAATTAAACATAATATTTGAGGTTTGATTAGTTGTTGTGGTGTTTTATGTTCAGAAATACATACCTGTGCAGGTCTTGCCATCTTCATTGAGGGTGTACCCATCAAGGCAGAGACACTGATAGGAGCCAGGGGAGCTCTCGCAGATGTGATCACAGCCATGGTCAGACTCAATACAAAGATCAATTTCTGCAAAACCAAAACATAACTTTTGGAAGATTTTTTCATACAAGCAAATCACCCACTGCACTGATTTTACTATTGGATGGAAGTTTCATCTGCAAGTTTGGATTCAAGCCAGCACAATAAACAGAACTGAGAAACTTAAATCTGAAGCAGAAGCTCAGTTTAATGTCTGACTGGTTTAAACAAAACGGTGTCTATGCAGTTAGACATCAGTAAAACTAGCTTGAGACAGTTCCAGTCCTGGAGGGGAAGACTCTAGCACAGCTTGGAGATTTCTTCATTCAATTAAATTAATTGATCAATCAATTAAAGCTAGGTCTGTGCGATAAACCGAAAATTTACCCATACCGAAATTTATGACAATAACCGACGTCATTTTGCTCATGTTGGTATTTTCGGTGTCTTAAAAAAAAAAAGAAAAGAAAAGTCGTTTTGTTTTTCGGCTACGTTCATGTTCCTTTAAGACGCTGCTCTCCGTAGGGCAGCCTGTAGTCATGTGACTACAGGCTGCCCTTCCAGTGCGGGCCCTACGGAGAATGGTCTGACTGCAGAGCCGCGGATTTACACCAGCAGATTTACGCCGAATGCAGCGCATGCACGGTAAACACATGTAAACTGCGAATGTTAAAGGAGGTTTGCGATGGTTATATGTGTTGCAATGCATATTTCCATACAAGAAGGAAGATCGTTTCCGATATATGAGCGATGTAACACATGCTGCGGCAAATATCATTGCTCATTTTGCTCCATAGATTATTATAAGCCATCATCAGCCAGTAAACTTAGGAGTCATCTCAAACTACATTTTAACCGAGCAGTCCAGCATGAAGGTAAGTCAGTTAACACAACAATAACAGTCTTTTGACACAACAGTACAACATAGGCTGTACAATAAGTCGCACAATATCTAACATATAATAGTTATCTACAATGCCGAACATGTCATAGCTGTATATAATTATATAAATATCAGACTAATTATATAAATATCAGACTAATAATATATCAGACTAATTATATAAATATCAGACTTTGTAAACTGCAGGTATGATTAAGCCTCAAATTACAGCTTTTAAAACTGTATACTCAACAAGGTTTATATACCTTGTTGTCATTTGAGGCTTAATCATATTTATATAATTATATACATTGTTTGATATTGTACATATTGTACAATTTATGTTGTACTGTTGTGTCAAAAGCCGGTTACTGTCATTACTAAGCCTTTCAGAGACCTACAATTATTTTTATGGCCCCACACTTTATAGAATTTATTTTCTCATGTTTCAGGATACACTATTCACCGATGTGGCTTAGGGTGCAGGACACAACTCCATTACCACTGCATATACTGTCGGTCAATGGTGCTGCGTAAAGAAGACTTTGAAAACCATTTGTGTGTAAGACTAAACAATCAACCACAACACTTCTGTCAAAGCCATGTTCTACAAGTCCCAAGCTGTGCCTACATAGTGCTGAGCCATGCACACCCAGTACCAAGCCGTGCCCACCCAGTGTAAAGCTGCATGCACCCAGTGCAGATCTGTGCCCACCCAGTGTAAAGCCCGGTTCCAAGCAGTTCCCACCCAGTGCAGAGCAGTGTCCACCCAGTGCCAAGCCATGTCCACTCAGGGCAGAAGAAGACCTGAGAATTTATGCACTCAAAAGAAGAGTTCGCGTGAGATCTGTTGTTCGGGAAAAATGTCCTGTGTGCAAAGTTCTTATGAACAGATGCAACATCAGAAAGCATATTGACCGTAAACATACAAACCAGGAGCTTTTTGATGTTTCTAAATACCACCTCTACCATCTAAATAGTGAGTGTATTGATGAGGTTAATGGTGTCTTTTCTGTCCAAGACATTTTCTTCATTTATTTATGCTGTAAAGTTAATTAAAGTGGTAATAAAAAGGAAATTGTACCATCAGTATAACTGGCTGTGAAGTATTTATGTTGGCCTAACACTTTATTTATTTTTGGGGTATGTGTGTATTATTATTATCGTCCATTTATCGTTATTGAGGTGAACTGTTCATTTATATTGCAATATTGATTTTAGGCCATATCGTCCCAGCCCTAATTAAAGCTATAGACACCTGAGCTACAGAGACCTGAGCTATGCTAAATAAATGAACATAAACAAATACAACTGTCCAAGATTTTGAGATTCTAGATTTGATCAGTGTGCTTAAAGATTAGAGGTTTGAGGAAAGTGAATTTACTGCAAAGTTTGTCTTGGAACTGCAGCCCAAACTGGTGAATGAGATCAAAGCTCTCCACGAGGAACACATGATCTTCAAAGGGTGGGGATGCCATTGCTCTCAGAGATGTCATGTCTGCTCTGGCCACACCCACAGCATAGATCTCAATGCCAGACTCTCTAGCTGCAGCTGCCACCTCAGCCACACGATCTTGAGGTCGTCCGTCAGTCACAATGATGGCTACGTGAGGGACGTTAGGCCGGGCTCCTTCTGATGCAGAGAAGGCCACGTTCATGGCATAGCGGATAGCTAGACCTGTCATAGTGCCTTGTGCCAATGGAATTATCTCATTAATGGCCTTGACCATCTGCTGGTGTGTTGTGAAATCTTTGAGAGAAAAGACATTCTGGACTTGGCTGGAATATTGAACAACACCAACACGGGTAGCATCCCGGCCAACATCCAACTCATGGATGATATCAATCATGAACTTGCGCATTGTCTCGAATTCATGTGGACGAACACTGCGTGAGCCATCAATGATGAAGACGAGGTCAACTGGGCCAGATTTACACTTCTGATCTCCAGCTGTACATGTAGAAAATAAGAAAGGGATATCTATTAAATATGCATAGTAAACATTGAAACATCTGATTTATTATGTTAAAGCAGCTCCAGTCAAGCAAAATTGTAACTGTGAAGTAGACTGACCTGCTTTGGGCCTAGCTTCCATAGTGGCCACTAAAGCCAGCAGCATACTGACACACAAAAACAACCACCTCATCCTGAGCACTTGGTACTGATCTCAGGCTTGCTGTGTAGTCTTGTCTGTAAGAGCGCAAAAGAAAGAAAGCGAGAATTCTAGGTCAAAGCACAAAGCATATATTTTAGCACCAGCTACTCATTCCAACCTGGTCTTGCCATAAAATGACAACAGCAAACAGATGGCCTACAGCAGCCATTGCAGTTGTTCCAACCAGATGCTGTTAACAGAGAGAACTCCTTCATTGCTTACATGACAGCAGAGTGCTAGTTCAAACAATGTCCAAGGTAATTGCAGGAAAATAACAATGTCTGGGACATTTAGGTTGTAAAAGGTTTGTTGCCAGCAAAACTGGTTTTCATAAAGAGGCATCTTTCTTCAGAGACTGGAAAGTGTTATCAGAAAAAGAAGAGGCTAAAATGGTGAGTGTCAGGGGTTGGCATGGACTTCAGTGTCTGAATGCCCCTGTGTATAGGATGTGTCTGACAGAACATAAAAGGCTAAAGCAGTGGTGGAGATATACCTTATCACCAGACAACTTATTGTGTGTATTTTTATGTGTATGTTTTGTCTGATGTGTAGTTTTAAACTTGTTGCAAAATATTCAGCAGGAGGTTGTAGTACTGGGCCTTGAGATCTGCTGTGCTCCTCATGCTTTATCTCCTCTTAATTCATCTTACAGAGTTGATAAGTCCATGGTGAGCTAATGCAGATGTGTTAAAGCAGAAAAAAGGACTGCTGTAAAAGTGGTTGTGAGCTAAAAAATAAATACATTACAAAAGCAATAATATATACAAAAGTATTTCCTGTGGATACTATTTTAATAAATCTGTCATTCTACTGTATGTACAATTCACAGACGTAAAGGGTACAGGGTTGTGAAACTCCTTATTTACAGTGATCACTGTTTGCTTTGTGATACTTTTGGGTTTTAATTGAAATTCTGCACAGTGTCTGTTTCAGCAGCAACCAGCCAACCACCAGACCTCACTCCCCTGTGTCTCACAGATACAAAGAGCCCTGTGTATGTGCTTCTTGTCAAGATAACTAACCCCAGGCTATGGGCTACTGAAGTGCTACTGAAGCACACACATTCTATACATCGTACCCTGTATTCAAATCAATTTGAATTTAATATTTAGATAGTAGCTGCAAGTATGCAGCTGGATTGCTGCCTAGCGGCCCAATTTGCCCTTAGCTGTCTAAGTTGGCCTTGGATGTTGAAAGATTTTGATTTTCAGTATTTTTTTTAGTAAAGATCAGCAAAATACCCTCAGATTAATTACCAGAGATATCAGTTGCAGTGTAAATACATCACATTTGGATAAAATCTAGTTAAATAAAGTCTAGTTTAACATAACACAACACAAACTTTATGCTCTGATGTTCCATTGCAGTTCATATTAGGTGTATGTTTTGTCAACTTTTGAATATATCCATCCTAAGTGTTTTTTTTTCAGGACAGTAGTCATTAGCTCACTAAGGTTTGCTGTAAAAATGGCTTCCAACTTTCAGCTAAAGCAATGACATTTTTACAGCGATGTAGTTTCTGCTGTATGCATTATGTCTCCAAAGCTCTAAAAACATCTAGTTGTTAATTCTTATTTTTTATTCTATTATTATTGATTTATACTTTTTATTCCTGTGGATTTACATAAAAAATACATTTACAATACACCTGGCAAATCAGAGATTATAGACATGTTATGTATATTACAAGTTAATTCAATGTAGCTTTAAGTCTAGACTGGTATTTCCATTTAAATTAATCTACAGACTGTTTCATAAACAACTATGGGAGGGAATTATTAAATATTTAAATGAATGTGAAACATTTTCATTAAAAGGTTACTTTTGTCTTTGGAGAGTCATTTTGGGTTCAGGTAGATTTACAGATGAACATGAAAAGTAAAGATCCTCTATAATGTTCTGACCTAATTCTTTTTTCTCCAGGCTATCAGAGAATAATGTCTTTTTCACAAGCAAATATTAAGACAAAATAAGACTTAATGAACAGTCTAGCAACATGTCCCCAGTACATCCTAATGTGTAATATTAGTTTATGTGCTTTTAAATATATAATCAGTTAAACAAAAATAATTTAGCAGATATATTTATGGCAGACAGGCTTAAACTCACAAACGATAACATTCCTGAAGTGTGCTGGTTATAGCTGTAAATCAATGTCATGCTAAGAGTGTGTATTGTTAAAACATTTACTCAGGCAAAAACAACTGCACACATGTTCTAAAAGAGACGAAAACTCCCCCACAGCACCTCACAATGTCTTCTCCAAACAGAACACAGTACTTTTTCAGAAAAGCCTGGAGTAATGGCCCTAAACACTCCATGTCCTCCTTTGGGAACAGAGGCGGTAATGCAACTTCCATCTCGCTGTAATACTTCTCACAGAGTTATGCAGCCGTCCAAAAACAGCTACTGTGCAGCCTCTCTAAGAAAGTAGCCACTTCCATGTGGTTATCACATCTTAATTTCCATGTGATCTCTGAATATATAAAAATACAGCTTTCCTAATTCTTTTTCTTCTGTCTTTGTTCTAAAAAATTGGCTAAATTTGGTATATTACAGAATTACTTTGTATGTCTGTATAATATTTTTCCAACAAAAAAAACTTAAGCATCAAAATATTAAAGAGCTTCATTTAACACAAAACTCAAAGCAAAACACATTCAGTATTCATTACTATTTGGACCTTAACCCTTCTGTTTACTTGTATCAGCCATTGTTTGCAGAGAAAAGGGAGGCATGAGAACCGCACACCTGAGTACAGGTTGCTATCTCAAAAAACAAACGTACATGAGGGTTAACACACATTGCCAGGAGTTTAATAGTGATTCCAAAGCAGCAGGTGATGAACACATTTGCAGCAGAAGTCTGGCAAACACGCAGTCTACATGCTGTAGGTAGTTTAGAGAAGCAGAAACAGGTGGAATGAGTTGAGGGAGAGTGTGCAGTGGAGTATGAAACAGGGCAAGGAAGCAGATGAAGATACAGGAAGAGCCATACCATTGACAGACATGCAGGACCAAAAGAAAGCCGAGAGTGAAACTGGTGAGTGACAACATTCCAAAATCAGGCTGGTTTCTTTCACTGAAAATGTAAAGATGCCTTACATAAGGAGATGATTCCTAAAAAGCAAAGAAGAAACATTCTTTAAGGATGCTTCTAAAAATGTAAGATGTTGTAAGATGTACGATTGGGGTTAAAGATGCCAATTCCATTTATCAAGTGAGTAAAATTAATTAAATCAATATAATTTCAAAACACATTATGCATATGTGTACTTAGATTATATTCAAAATAACTTCCAAATGATTGTATGTTCTTATTAGAAATGTATTAGTTAAACTTTGAGAGTTTGAGAGCATGGGACTGAAGTGGCTGACTACCTTTATAGTACTGTATCAGCAATTCAAGCTAGTACAAGAACAAGTGCATGGCTGAGAGAGAAACTTGTTCAGTTGTTCATAAAGGCACCACTGACAGTTAACTAGGAGAGAGAAGGTACAACTACATATGTCTGTGAGAACACATGATAAACTGTTGAAGTTTTTTAAAGCAGTCGGGCCCTAAGGAATCTCCATGGGGTAAACCATCACAGTGTAAACATTCTGCTCAGCATGACTTGGGGCACTGATGGGAGAACAAAATGAGAGGATGGAAAGAGTATTTGAGGGAGGCTCATCGCAGAGAATGAGAGAGCTGTGATTCTATTGCTCATGGTTGACTGACAGCTACACAGAAGACCCAGGTTAAGAAACAACAGCTTCTTGTTAAAGAGGGATTGGAAGCAGATGTGGAGATTTGCTACTGTTAGCATGTCTCACTGCGGTTTTGTCTCCAGCCAGTCACTGCGTGCCTAATGCAGTTACAGAAGCTGGTCTAAGATCTGATCTAGGATCAGCCTTTGCAACCCAACACCATACTTGGACCCTTTGGAGGGCCATATACGATTGAAGGAAGAACAGGGACATGAAAAGATGAAGATATTCCCTTGGGTTTTTTATGATTGGTCAGCTGTTCAAACTCCCATTAGTAGCACGTGCCACTGCTCAAAATCACAGAAGAGCTACTTTTCACAGAGATAATGAACCTGCACGTTATTTCTAGCTGGAACAATGATATTTTTCTTAAAGCACTGAGTGGCCAAATATGGTTTGTAAAGACACTTTGAGCATAAGATGCACATTCTTTGGACAGTTAAAAAGATTTGATACTTTTACAAGCAACTTCAAGCTGAAGTAAGCCTCTACCACTTCATTAGGATAAATTATAAATGCTGTTGGGTCATTGTGTGCAAAATATATATCTTACATCTCTGAAAAACGCTGAAGAAATACATTAAATAAGCTGAAAGGGTAATTTTTAAACAAAGTACTATTACAAATCCTAAAATAGCTAAATACATTTGGCATAAAAAAATTTGACTTATGAAGTGTACACTCTTAAAAAACATTGTTCTTCAGGGTTTCTTTAGTAAAAAAAAATGGTTCTATATAGAACTATGAACACTCATAGAACCCAAAGGGTTCTTTGCATGGTGAAAAGGTTCTTCAGATTGATGAGGAATGTGTTGTAGATGGTTCTATATACCACCAAAAAGGAGTTCCTCTCTTATTACAAGCTTGACATCGTAATGATAGCAGAACCATTTTTTGGGCTATATAGACCCATTTTCAGAAAGGTTCAGTATAGAACCATCTACAACATATTCCTCATCAATCTGAAGAACCCTTTCACCATGCAAAGAACCCTTTATCCACAAAAAAGAGTTATTTGAGTGTTCATGGTTCTATATAGAACCATTTTCTTTACTAAAGAACCCTTATAGAACCATCTTTTTAACACTAACATTACCTGCCCACTGATGACAGCAGAAAATACCAACTCGTTTGATACCCAAAATACCAAACGTTTTATTTACAGTTTAACACAGAATATTAAAAAGTGAAATGACGACTATACTTTGTTGACGTTTTATTGATGTTTTCTCCTCAGGTAACTTATAGAAAAGTACTACAGCTTTACTGTGTACAGACTTTCACTGTCAGCTCTGTCGTGTTAAAGCTGAATGACAAGTCACAGTGAGACAGACATATATCAATGACAGACATATATCAGTGAGCTGAAAACGCTTTTCTCTTTATCAAAAATGTGTTTGGCTTTCCTCAGGGCTGCAGTCTGTGGACTCGCGCCTGTACACATCTGACACACCGCTCACTCACCTCAGAGACCAGCAGCAGCAGCAGCAGCCGGGGTGGCTCAGGTAACTCACACACAGACCCTGGACGGTCCAAATTATGCCCAGTCCTCTCCAGACAGCACCACTGACCGTGTTTTACAGCTTCTCTGATGGAATTGAGAGAAATGACAAAAGGCTCCCTTTTCAGTAAAGTACTCGTGTGTCTATCACAGACAGAATGAATTGCAGGACATTAGTGTGGTATTAAAGTGCAGCGTGCCAAAGTGAAGACCCGCCCCCTCTGAAACTGGAACAGCACGAGGCATTTTTTTAAGCGCGCGAAGTAGATACTAAAGTTATTCTATATTTATCGCGAGAATTACAGGTGTGTAGATTATATAGAACATCTATCTGTCTGTCTGTCTATCTGCCTGCCTGCCTGCCTGCCTGTCTGTCTGTCTGTCTTGATTTATGCGATTAAGCCCACTTTTAATAACATTTTCTTATGTGCTTTCTGTCAGCTTTCCTCTTGCTAATATATTGTGGTAGTGTTTTTGTTGTTTATTGTTGTTGTTTGTAATATTTTTTTAAGTGTTTAAAAGCTTAAATTGATTGAGCTTCCTTGACCTTCATGACCTCTGAGTAAGATTTCAAATTAATCTCTGCTCCCCTTACAGTTTGGAGTATATTGTGTAGGGGTTTTGTTTGCGACTACTATACAGCACTTCAGCTAATTCCAACTCAGTGAGAACTTGGAGCAAGGTTATATTTTTTCTGGTAAGAGGTTTACGTTTTTCTTATGTGATTTATTTTGCACATAAAAATACAAATGGTCCCGAGACAGGAAATGGTTCATTAGGACGTGATTTATTGAGACCCTTTTAAAGACACAGCAAGAGTTGAATAGTCCAGTTTTCTCTCTCTCAGTCTCTCTCTCTTTCTCTCTTTTTTTCATCCTTTCAGTTTCAGCCACAGACAATTACAAACCACATTCCACTGCAGAGACCTGGTGGTACGCTGAATAGAACCTCAGTAGGCTGTCGTTTGTACCAGGTCGGGACATTTTGTGTGAAACCACAGAATTAGGAAAACAGCAGTTGCTTTTGTTAGCACGGGGAGAGTCATCCAATTATTCTAATAATTTCCTGCATCACTGACAGTAGCCAAGTGACCTTAGCTATAAGACTTGATAATTAGATTTGGCCAACACAAATATATATGAGGTTGATGAAAATGTGACTACTGAAACCAACATGCAATCTAGACACAACAGGCAGATATTCACAATAAAATTATTATTCTGCTCAGTCCTTATTTTGTGACGTGATGGAACAGTCTCTTCTTTGTTGAATGGTTTCCTTGCAAATGCATTTTTGCACAGGCTTGTGAGTGTAAACCACCCAGGCTTGTGGTCACCATTTAACTTTAAAGGAAAGGAAGGAATGAGAGTCTCTATTTACAAAATTCAGCATCACTAACTTGGCCAGCACTGACCAAAGGAATGCAGGTCTTTCATACCTGGGCAGTTTTTCACCAGTTTAACAGACTAGGTCAAAAATGTTTCTGGCACTTTAACATAATTAAGTACTGATGAGCCAAACCAGGGAT
This sequence comes from Crenuchus spilurus, assembly GCA_036984385.1. Lineage (NCBI taxonomy): Eukaryota > Metazoa > Chordata > Actinopteri > Characiformes > Crenuchidae > Crenuchus > Crenuchus spilurus. Next base: position 33,218 of record BRDA01002418.1, read on the forward strand.
GATACTGCACTTATATGAGGAGTTGTTTGGAAGGTGTTAAGCCAATACATTCACAAAAAATACTACATAATGTATTTATGTAATATACATTGTATGTATATATATATATATATATATATATATATATATATATATATATATATATATATATATATATAATGTGTGTGTGTGTGTGTGTGTATACATACAATACATACATACATACATACAATCATGGGGAGAAAGTATACCCTTTTAGAATTCAATGGTTTTATCAGAATATAATAAAAATGATCTGGTCCTTATCAGGTCTAAAAAATAGATACAGGTAACCTCAGATGAACAACTACACACAAAAGATTCCTCCAAGTAGAGCTGGGCAATATGGCCAAAAATTTTATCACAGTAAATATTTCTATATTGATCAATCTCTATAATTATCGCAATATTAAATTTTCTAACTGTTATAGTTTTAAACATCTTTCTAAAACATCAGACTAAATACATGAAATGATACTATTTAAAATATTAAATAGTTTATTGCCAGAATATGATATTGTAGCATCCGGCTGGACAAGCGGTAATGCTTATCGAATTCTATTGTCCTGGCTTATCATTGTCAATGAGGGGAAAATTATCGTGAAAAAAATCCATATTGTTTTATCGCCCAGCACTACCTCCAAGTCATTTATTTAGCAAAATTGTCAAAATTGAGGAAAAAAGTACATTCCACAATTCTTTTAAAACCACCTTTGGCAGCAATATTTCTGTATGACTTTATCAGTGTTTCACATAATTCTAATGTAATAATTCTAATTCTAAAATGTACTAGTAAATTAAACTAAATGCTAAATTAAATAAATAAATTCTAATTCTAAAAATATACTAGTACAACTCAAGTATTTTTCACATTTGTACTTTCCCACTATTGTAAGTCGCTTTGGATAAAAGCGTCCGCTAAATGCAATGTAATGTAATGTAATGTAATAATTCTAGAGGAATTTTGGCCCACTCTTCTTTTTTTTTTTTTTTTGTTTGTTTGTGGGCATTTGTTTATATACAGCTCTCTTAAGTCCTGTCACAGCATTTTAAGTTGGGTTGAGGTCTGGACATTAGCTGGCACATTGCAACACCTTGATTCCTTTTTTGGTGATTCTTTTGTAGATTTGCTGGTGTGCTCGTGATTATTGTTCTGTTGCATGACTCAGTTTTGACCAAGCTTTAGCTGTTGAATAGATGGCCTTACATTTGACTCTAAAATTATTTTGTACACAGAAGAGTTCATGGTCAACTCAGTGACTGCAAGGTACCCAGATCCAGTGGCTACAAAAAAAGCCCAAATTCCACCACAACTGTTCTTGACAGCAGATATGAGATGCTTGTGTTGATATGATGTGTTTTAACCAAACTTGGCGCTGTCCATTATAACCTAACACAGCCTAAAGATGTAGCTCTTGGGATTTTTGCCGTTTCCCTGAGCATTGCATGGTCTGGGGTGAATTTGCAGGGATGCCCATTCCTGTGAAGATTATAAGTCTTGTTTTTCCACTTGTGCATAATTTTCTCACTATAGAATGATGGACTTCAAATTGTTTGGATGGCTTTATAACTCTTCCCAGATTGATAAGCAGGAACCTTCTCTAAGATCACTGATGATGTCTTTCCTCCTTGGCATTGTATTAACACTCACCTGAATGCTCAAGACTGGCAAACTGCCAAAACCTCTGATTTTATAGAGGCAGTCGCACTTGCTGATGATCAGTTAATCAAGGGCATTTGATTAGCAACGCCTGGCTGCTACTTACCTTCTTTCTTATGGAAACAGTAAGGGTGAACTTAATTTTTCCCCACATATTTTCATTTTTTGACCATGTGCATGATCTGTACTTTCAGGCTGTATTACATGCTAACTACAGAGAGAGTTTATAAGCTGATTCATAGCATATTTCAGATCAGTAGGACATTGTTATTGCTTTGTGTAGGCAGAGGAACAATACAACATTGGTGATGTGTGACTTACAAACCAAAATCAGAAAAGGCTGAGACAGTGTGGAAAATGAATTAAACACATACAGTGCTTCTTACATTTTTTTTTACTTTTATATTATTGCAAACAGTGTGAGACCAAAATATTTAACATGCTGTCTCGTCAACTTCATTTTATTTGTTAGTATATATGCATTCTTACATTTCAAGCCTGCAATACATAAATAATATGACTGTAAACATTTTGTAATGTTGCCATTCCTTCTTACAACTTTTAGAAGATGTGTTGATGCTGAGAATGAAATGATGAAATGTTTCAGGTGTTATTTTGTCCCATTCTTCCTGCAAACATGTCCTAAGGTGTTTAACAGTATGGGGTTGCTGTTGTCACATTTTTCATTTCAAAATGAACAAACGTCCTAGAAAAGGCATCGTCATGAAGGCCACATATGTTGCTCTAAAGTGTCAAAATCTCATACTTTTCTGCATTAACACAGTGTAAATGACTTTGCCAAGGGCTGTAGATTGGAATCTAGGATTGGAGATCAAGGGTGTTCAGCTTCGGCTGGCACCTTTGCCCTTCACACTGAAATAAATAAAGTTTTGTTTTAAGAGGTCAAATAATAAGATCTTCAGTTTGTTTTATATTGAGTCTTTATGGCTAAATATGACTTAAGTAATAAAAAGTATTGCACATTAATAGGGTGGACCAGAGTTTCTCCGCATTGTCAAGGGTAACCAGAGATTCTGTGAAACAGTACCTGCAGTTCAGACCTGACCAGTCAGTGCTCATTCTTCATGCCAAAGTTGCTCAGAAGTCCTATGGCAATGAAAAACGGTGAGATGATTTTGTACATGACTTTATGTATATATTTACCATTGTTTCAGTCATGATTAATAGTGCAAATATCTAAAGAGCAGTGTCATCAAAACATTTTTTATATTTTTTCCAAAACATATTTCTGAACTATACTACTTAAACATTTACAGTGAACTCAGATTTTAAGAGATTGAGATTGGAGGATTCTGCTTAAAACCCATGTGAAGACAAGGGGAAGAATCACTGTTGCATGACACAGGTTTTGTGTTTGACATCAGACACATCCATATGTAGGCTTAGGGTGAACTTTCACACTTATGCAGCATGGCAGTCTTGGAAAGATTTGTCCTGGAGACTTTCACTCATCAAAATGTGAATCACATAAAATGTAATATGACTAAATATTACAGGCAATTATGAAATAATCAGTCACATACCATCAAAAGTCACTATTTTCTTTGTAGTCACCCTATAAGTTTGAGAAATCAATTGTAACATCAAACAAACCTTGTCATAATTGTTAAACATAAATTTGAAATATGTTGCATACCCTAATCGGCCATAACATTACAACACCTCTTTGTATCTACACTCCACTTACCATATATTGTAGGTGCACTTTGTAGTTCTACAATTACAGAATTACAGACTGTAGTCCATCTGTTTCTCTGTATACTTTATTAGCCTACTTTCACCATGTTTTTTAATGATCAAGACCACCACAGAGCAGGAAGGTATTTGGGAGGTGGCTGAGTTGTTAAACACTGACTCAATAGACAGTACTGCATCTATTTTTGCTCTGTTGGTTAGTGGACTATTCTCAGTCCA